>APFE031023799.1:0-67792 GCA_000404065.3 Pinus taeda | reverse complement strand
ATGGTATGAGGAAACCATGGTAATGATGCATGGTATTGTATGTATGAGGCCTATATAGAGGCTAGAGACTCCACATGGAGAGATATGAAGAGAAGTATTCTTGTATGAACAAGCAGATGGCTTGTGGATTATTCTCCTTCCTTAAGGAGTGAATGTATGGTGTTGCCCTACCTTAAGGGTTTGATAATAAAGAAGTATTTCTATTTATTTTGATCTTGTTATTTATTGGGTTATTTTTTATTTCTCATATATTTCTGGGTTAGATCTACAATAAATATTATCAGAGCTACAACATAGCAGATCATAGACGCAAAGTTTGAACCTTGGGAACTTGTGTAACTTAAGCTTCTGTGTATATGAACTGACTTGTTCTTATGTTCCTTCACATGGCCTCTTGTTTCATGGTATCACAAGCTTCTACAGACTCTATAATTACCACCACATTGAATAATTCCATACAATTTGAGCACCTCAACTCATATGCCTTGCTACTAGGATTCATCTTCAATCTATTCACAAAATTAAATCTTTGACCACATGGTAAGGTTTCCCACTCTTTGAAAATATCATAGTAGAGGAGCCTAATATCATGAGCCCCAAAGTTGTGAGGGTCGTAGTTGAGACCCTAGAAGCCACTAGTGCTAGGATGGTGGAGAAATTGATCTATACTTGTTATGCCTACAATGGATGATGCATTCATTGATTGAGTTGACGATAAAGAAAAATTCACAACCTTGGCCCTTATTTCAGTTATAAGTGTGGAAAGTCATTTAGGTAGGATAATATGCCAAAATCTATTCGTGGAGGTTTGTTCGTTTTTCCTGTCATCTTTTGGAGCACTTTGTGTGCTTCACAAGCCCATATGGAGGAATGCAAATGTGTAGTATGAATGTCATTCCTCTAACGTCATTATGGAGAAAAGTAATGAATGGATAAAAAGTGAAGATTGTTTGAATGCAAGTGGGGTGGACAAATTGGTAGTGGGGATTTGTAGCAATGCCCTCCATATTTCTACAACACGTTCCTAAACATTGTTGATCTCTCCTTCAATCGTGTTCTCGGGGGAGGTATATTCTTTTTGTGCCTATGCTAGGCTCATATAAATCGAAACTACCACATTATAAGAAACATATGCACAATGCTCCACCTAGAGATATGTATAGTGTTGTGTGTCTTATAAATTGAGCACTCCAAAGAAGTAGAATGTATGATTCAAAAAAGTAGTAGATGAGCACAAGAGAAAGAGAGAAGCGATGAAACCAATTCATATCAAATTCAAAATTGATCCACAATAGTCTCAAGTTTATCCAATCGTCTAGATTGATCGACCATGACAAAATACAACAATATAAATTGAAATTTAGGGGTCGATGGGATTATAATTACGATCCCATGGAATATTTTAATGAAAATGATAAATACTAAAGTTTATTTATGGTATTATAGTTTCAATTTGATGGTTTTTGGAATATCCAATGGTATCACACAAAACAAAGATTTAATCATATGGATGATGTTGCATTTAAAAAACCAAATATGGTAACAATTCCATGCAAAATTCTTGGCCAAGATGAAATAAATTGCATTTTAAATTTATTTGGAGTTTGTAAAAGTAAATGTAATTATACTAGCAAAGTCAATACATATTTTATCATAGTTAGAATTGACTATTCCAACAAATATTTCATGAAAAATAAAAACTCTAAAAAGAAAATGGAACCAATATGTAAATAAAAATGTAAGAAATGAAATGAAGCATATGAGCGTAGAACAAACAATCTATCTCAAGGCACTATGACCAGAATACTGGTTGAGGCAGAAACATAGGTTGGAGCAGTAGCTGAGATTGGATGGTGGAAAAATATAGACAAATGTGTGTGTATAATAATAAGGACACCTTACCATATTGTTATTTGAGTCACACCCATTCTTGGAAGTCTATATGTTATGTTTTAGGTTGATGTAGTGGTCCTAGATAATGTATGTACCTCACAACTCCATGAGTTGGAGTGTGTATTTTTTATCTCATTTGAGGGAAAACTAGCACCATGCTGTAAAGGAGAAGGTTCTACATATATTTGTTCTATGTCACCTCGTATTTATCCCACATGAAAGCCAAAACCTAGTTGTAGGTTTAGATCAAAGCATCTCTAGCCATGAAAGTCAATCCAATTTGGGATTCATTCCATTTTCCTATTGTGGAGCTCATGTTTTTCTCTAATCCAGTTGAGGTTGATCAAGAAAAAACACACTCATAGGAGAAATAAGTTTATGATGTCGAGCTATCAAAATTTTATAATCAATCATCCCTCGGTCGAAACCATTTTGCAAGCATGGAATGAAAAGAGTGGGATAAATGAGATAAATTGAAAAGAACGTTAGAGAAATCATATTTGGTAAAGGTTTTTATCATGTTAAATTCATATTCGAAGTGACAACCTTGAACGTAGACATTTTAAGACATTTTCTAAATAATTTTGATTAAAATTTTACATTTCATTTTTTAAAATTTATTTTCAATGTTTTTCAAATTGTGTACATGATTTTTAATATTAGATAAATGTACATGGAATTGATGGCCCCTTGAATATGTTCCCAAATCCCGGACTCTTCAGCCATTACTAGTAAGTCTGACCCAACAAGATCAAATAAATGTATGAATAATTCATGAGTCGAGTTGTCTAACCCGAGGAATTTATCTTTTGTAAATGTTTTGTTACGTTATGTATGTCCTCCAAATTAATGGACTTGTATAGTTCATAATTTTTATCCAAATGGAACATGGTGGGAAAGGAGTCTGAACCCCAAACTTGGTACTGTATTTATGTACACCCTCATGCCCTGTAGAAGGATTCAAAGAAAGAAAAAACTTCTTTCTAGATATTAGATGTAGAAAGTGTCATGTTTCCATTGGATTGTCTAATGCCCCAAATCAAATTAATGTTCCTCCTGTAATTTTCATATCTATGAAAAAAACTTGTGTTTCTATAGCTTGTTTGAGAGACACTAATGTATAAACTATTGGTAAATATTTTGTTTTCATATAATTTCTTAAAAATTACATTTACTATTACATTTACTATTGCATAATTATTAATTTTTTTATTTATGAATAAGAATAAAGTTATTCAATGTATAAATAAAAAATAGATTAAATAAACACAATAATAAAAATTCCTATATATTATATAAATATTAATAATAAATAAATAATATATATATAATTTAATATTTTTATAAACAAGTATAATTTTATTTTTTCCATTTTTTAGGGTTATATATTAATATGTTTTAACTTTATTCATTTTTAATATTTCTAATGGGCTATATCTATTTTCTATCTATCTATATATATATATATAATTTGAATATATAAAATTAGATATTTATAAGTAACTGTTAATTTTATAACGGTTAGTTATTTGATTGGAATTTAATTTATTTATTAAATAACTAATTTTTTAACCGCTAGTTTTTAATCGAAAAATTCTGATCCCCATTCATCCTTGCTATTTATTCATTAGGATCTATGGATTTTTTTACCTTTGTCATGAGGATGAACCACATTAGTTAGTTTTGTTTTTAATGATTAATTATGATCCTTCATACATTCTTGCTATTTATTCATTAGGATCTATGGATTCTTTCACCTTTGTCCTGAGGATAAACCACTGGAGTTGGCTTAGTTTCTAACGGCTAATTCTGATCCCTCATGGATCCTTGCTATTTATTCATTAGGATCTATGGATTTTTTCACCTTTGTCCTGAGGATGAACCACATTAGTAAATAATTGATGTGATTAATACGAAAAGCATGCTTACTACATAATGGATATTTATTATTAGTGGCAAGGTTTTAGTAATTGAATAACTTTGTTGATCAATTTTAAATTATTAATTAAACAATATAGCTTATAATGTTGAAACTTTGAAAATTAAATATTTATTTTTCAAATTTATTAAAAAAATAATTTTAAATATTTAATTGGACCATAACTTAAAGGTCTTATTGAATCTTTTGCATAATGTAAAGCTATATGGATCATGACTGCACATATTTTATGTTATAATTGACAGATATAATTGCAATTTATAAATATCATTGCAATATTCATGAATCAATTTTACATATTTCTGCAATGTTTTTTTCTAACCTTTTTAGGAAACTATTAAAATAAATTGCACATAATTTATGTTTTAATTGATTGATATAAATGCAATTTATAGATATCATTGCAATATTCATGAATCAATTTTATATATTTATGTAATGCTTTTTTTGTAACTTATTTAGGAAAGTATTAAAATTAATTGTTTTTTATAATGAACTTATTTACTATTAGTCACTTCCCACCATAATTTAATCAAATCTTTCCATAAAAATGAATAAAAATAAATGGCAAATAAATATATTTACTAAGAGTTACTTCCTCTTATTTAAAAAAAAATTCTAAAATTAAATTTACGTGTTAATTTAACCTAAATTTTCATTTTTTAATGAAAATTTCCCCAGGAAAATAATTTCTCAAGTAAATAACACATACTATACTTATAATTATATATAAATAATATATACTAAGCTATCGAAATAAATAATATATACTAAGCTATCGTAAAAGTTACAACAATTATAATTATATATATAATATTTTAATAGTTGCATATCTTTCTTTTTGGAAATAATATAAAAATTTTAAAGCTGAAAGGGAGGTTGAATAGTGGAATCTATTTAATAGCTATGTTCCTTTAATTTCTACGGTCTCATATTTTAGCCAGCAGTCATATTTTCCTTTATTCTCAGATTCAGTAAATTAACTGTTATTATTAATTATAACATTAAAGATGCCTATAAAATGAACTTCTAATTGAATAATAAGAATTTCTCATAATAATGATATCTATTTACATTTACCACCATTCGCTGACGTAGATGTGCCTAACATATAAACAATGAACAGTGTGGTTTCTTTCCTTTCAAGGCTAAGATTTTGAAATCGATAATCCGTAACATTCGACTCTCCGTGTCACGTCCCGAGCGTGCGGTGGTCTTTCAACCATACCGGCAGGGTGCGGCACCACCGAACACTTTCTTTTTAACAATACTCGTACACATGGACTACGCTTAATTCAATTTCTCCTACTTAGTTTGTGATTCTCAACCAAGTATAATTAGTTATCCTTTATACCAATGAACACCCATACACATTCATTATCCACAGCATTATATAAGAGAAATGCAACAGTATAAAGGGTGGGGCAATTCCTTGCAATATGAGTCTGCCCAACAATATATTATACAATCTTTCGTTTTTTACAATGCACAAGTTAAATTTTGGGAAACCCCAAATTTACGCCTAGCCAATTTTTCACAACTTTGGCAAACTCGGTTGCCCAACTCATCGGCACCTCCGCACGGTCACCGCACGATTCACCAACCCTTCGTTCACCTCGTCGCACTGTTGTGTCATTTGCCCAACTCGGGCGCACCTCCAAGTCGCCACACACAGGCGCCTCCAACCGAGACACACCTATGTTCACAATCTCAACACTTCACCGTTTCGTCGTGCACGGCGCGCCCTCACCCAGTCGCCCGTCCGCACGTCCACCTGTTCACCCGTTCAACCGTTCAACTTCCCCAAAGTCACCGCACGACTTCACGTGGGTCGCCACACGACTTCACCCGGTTCGCTCGAACGACCTCACCCGAGTCGCCACACGACCTCGCCCAGGTCGCCCGAACGACCTCACTCGAGTCCTGCCTGAACGACCTCCCGAACGACCTGCCTGAACGACCTGCCCGAACGATTGTCTGAATGACCTGCCTGAACGACCTGCCCGAACGACTGTCCAAACGACCTGCCTGAACTTCCTGCCCGAACAACTGTCCGAACGGCCTAGCTGAATGACCCGCCCAAATGACTGTCTGAACAACTTTCTTCAACGACTTTCCTGAACGACTTTTCTGAACGACTTTCCTAAACAACTGTCTGAACGAGTTTTTTGAATGATTATCCAAACGAGTTTCCTGAATGAGTTTCCTGAACGACTATTCGAACGAGCTTCTCGAAAGACTGTCTGAACGATTTTCCCGAACGACCGTCCGAACGATTTTCCTGAACGATCGTCCGAACGAATTTTCTGAACGAGTTCTCACACGAGTTCCGCCTGTCGTGCGGGCTCATCCACACACTTCAGAACTCTGTGTTCAAACTTGTTGATCGAATGATTGATCGATGGTCGTTTGCCTCCAAACACCCTCCAATATATACGGGCGGGTGGCGGTTTGTGTCACCTGGCCGATCCACACCAAACGCCCGACCAACTCATTCATAATGTGTTCTCTCGCCCGGAGGATGGTCGGCCTGCCCAACTCATGGGACCGCCCCCTCAACTCGTCCAACACCTGATAAACTTGTCCAAGATTCATTTCATTTCATGTTTTACACGCACTAAGCATGGTGGAGTCGCCTTACCCGTCGCACAAACCGCAGGTCCTGACATCCTCCCCCACTAGAAGTCATTTTCATCCTCGAAAATATCTTATCCCGGCAACCATCTGTCACCAAGATCATCCATACCAAGGTATACACCCCATTGGTATGTCATACATCGGAAATCATCTCAATCCATGACCATCAAGCACCATGTCACAATATCCACATGCTGCTCCATCGTGGAAGGTTGGCCCCTCCATCTCAAGCTACATGCCCACTGCAACATATCGTGTCCACCTCATCATGTGTCATCCTCATGTGAACTACTGCCATGATACTCCAACACAATGCTAACACATCTCTGTACACTTCGCGACCCCATGTCTGAACTAGTCGGGTAGCTAATCCAACTGTCACGCTCAAACCATGAGAATGCACATCCTCAAGCCACCATCAGTCGTTTCTCTGAACATCCTGTCACATCATCAACTCGATCAAGAATCCATCCATATAAGTGTAAGCCATGCTCAGGTCCATGAGGTAGTCCTCATCTCATCTGCAACATGCTATCCAAAGTAGTTGAGTCTCGGCTCAACCCATGCCCAAGTGTTGCCACCAAGGCATCATCATCGTCATAACTCCATTACTCCAAAGTGTCTCATATCGATCCTCCACATCAAGTCACTCTTTCAAGCCATTCCCATACATGTACTTGAAAGTATGCACCCCATCCTACATCAAAGTCTCTGACCTCAGCTCCTCAATGCATCAGATCCTCTAAGTCCACCATATATGAAGTCGCCAAAAGTCACAATAATCTCATGTCATCATGAGCTCCATAAGCCATCCCCAACCAACATCTTAGCAAGCATACAAGTCTCGGCCCAAAGGTATCTGCAAGATGCTTCAGCTTCCCATATAGCAACAATGCCCCATAGTTTGCTCACAACTCCATCCAAGTCCATGGCCTTGTTGTACAAGAGTGCACAACCTCTCCATCGGCTCATAAATAATACGTCTACATGTCACACCAGTAAATCCATCTGCACAACATCCCTGCCTTGGCACTCCTCATTGGATGCCCATAAGTGACACCTCTACAAGTGCTCCCAGATAATGTCCCTGCATAAGACTGCCATGCTCCATGTCTCCAACCTGATGTCCATGACTAAGTTGTCCATGTAGTCCAACCAAGTAGACCCATCACAACTATCAGCCATCCTCACCCAAGTCTGTAATCTTTGGTCTAGTGAACTCGGTCACCCAACCATATCATCATGTCATGAGTCTCTCCATCATAGCTCCTCCACCAAAGGTTCCACCAAGACTTGCTCTTGGTCTCGGCCATGAGAAGTCCACCTAAGCAACTCAAGTGTGTGCCCTTCAACCTATCCATGAGTCGTGCCAGGCACTTAGCCATGTGGCTAAAGCATAACCCATTCCTCCACAACGATCATCAAGTTTCACCCTTGTCACGGGCCTTTGTACCTTTTACCATAAGGTCACAAACAACCCCAACAAGCCCTGCAACAATCAACAACCCTTGCTTCTCCATACAAGGTCTCATCATAAACATCCATGGTAAGATGCTCCCCATCATCGGCAAACTGGCTTTGCTCTTCCCTACATATGGTCCATCTACCAAATGCTCAAATGAAACACAAGTATCAATAGTACTTACATCACCAACATCACGAGGTTCCTCCATGAGAGTTCCCTCATCCATACATGTCTGCAAACTGCATGATCCTGGTCTAACTTGATCAATCTCAAGTTCATCCTCCATCATGATCATGTCTGCAACATCTTCAACTACCATGGCTTCCTCTTCCTTGTTTGCACAATCTGCAACTTCATCTTGCTCCATTGTCCATCCAAGTTGAAGAAGCTCCTCTTCAACATTCTTTTCCAAGGCTGCAAGCTTCTCTCAAATCCGGGGATTCTCCTCTTTCATCTGCTTCAACCTGTATAAGGTAAGAAAGAGCTTCCCTTTTCATTCTTCCAAACTTGTCATGCGTTGTACTTCATCTTCCCCGGTTCGTACTTCGTTTGGTCCACAGATGCCCAAACCATGTATACCTGGCCACACGCAATCCCACTTGCCCACCTAACAAGTGCCCAAATCGTATGACCAGCACGTAGTACCACCTGCCCAACTCTACGACACCCGGTTCCAAAATTCACCAAGTTCCCTGCAACCATGAACGGGCCCTTGTTCCACTTGTATGTGAAACTAGCTTCCTTCACCTGCAAGTATCTGCTTCCACTATCACGAGCAACCTGCTATACCAATTCTCAAGTTGTGTATCAGCTTTCATCCGCAAGCTACACCAGCTCTGATACCAACTCATGGTAGTGTGGTGGGATCAACACTTCTTCATCAACCCAGATATGAGCCCTGATACCAACTGTCATGGCCCCGAGCCTACGGTGGTCTTTCAACCACGCCGACGACGTGTGGCACCACCGAACACTTTCTTTTTAATAATACTCATGCACATGTACTACACCTAAGTCGCTGTCTCCTACTTAGTTTGTGATTCTCAACCAAGTATAATTAGTTATCCTTTATACCAATGAACACCCATACACATTCATTATCCACAGCATTATATAAGAGAAATGCAACAATATAAAGGGAGGGGCAACTCCCTGCAATATAAGTCTTCCCAACAATATATTATACAATCTTTCGTTTTTTACAATGCACAAATCTTAGGAAACCCCAAATTTACACAGCCAATTTTTCACAACTTTGGCAAACTCGGTTGCCCAGCTCATCGGCACCTCCGCACGGCCGCCACACGACTCATCAACCCTTTGTTCCCCTTGTCGCACCGTTGTGTCATTTTCCCAACTCGGGCGCGCCTCCAAGTCGCCACACACGGGCTCCTCCAACCGAGACACACCTCCGTTCACAATCTCAACACTTCACCGTTTCGTGGTGCACGGCGTGCCCTTACTCGGCCACACGTCCCCACGTCCACCAGTTCACCCGTTCAACCGTTCAACATCGCCCAAGTCACCGCACAACTTCACCGGGGTCGCCACACGACTTCACCTAGTTCACTCGAACGACCACACCCAGGTCGCCACATGACCTCGCCCGGGTCGCCCGAATGACCTCACCCGAGTCTTGCCTGAACGACCTCCCGAACGACCTTCCTGAACGACTTGCCCAAACTACTATCCGAATGACCTGCCTGAACGACCTGCCGGAACGACTGTCCGAACGACCTGCCTAAACGACGTGCCCGAACGACTGTCCGAATGACCTTCCTGAACGGCCTGCCCGAACAACTGTCCGACTAACTTTCCTGAAGGACTTTCCTCAACGACTTTTCTGAACAACTTTCCCGAACGACTCTCTGAACGAGTTTTCTAAATGACTGTCCGCACAAGTTTCCTAAACGACATTCCTGAACGACTGTCCGAATGAGTTTCCTGAACGACTGTCCGAACGATTTTCATGAACAACTGTCCGAACGACTTTTCTGAACGAGTTCTCACACGAGTACCGCCCGTCGTGCGGGCTCATCCATGCACTTCAGAACTCTGTGTTCAAACTTGTTGATCGAATGATTGATCGATGGTCGTTTGCCTCCAAACACCCTCCAATATATTCGGGCGGGTGGCGGGTTGTGTCACCCAGCCGACCCACACCGAACGCCTGGCCAACTCATTCATAATGTGTTGTCTTGACCGGAGGATGGTCGGCCTGCCCAACTCATGGGACCGCTCCCTCAACTCGCCCAACACCTTATAAACTCGCCCAAGTTTCATTTCGTTTCATGTTTTACATGCACTTCGCATGGTGGAGTCACCCTTCCCGTTGCACAAACCGCAGGTCGTGACACTCCGACTCTTTGTATGCAACCTATTTGCAGAAAACGATATGTCATCTCAATTGTCTTTAGTGTGATTTTTTGGAAGTTTTTTCTCTTTGATTTTTTCAAAATTTGAGAAGAATTCATTGAAATTATAAGTTTGATGGGTAACACAACACAATAAAAATGCTCTAAAGATTTTTCACGGTGGTGAATCCATATATACATTCAAAAAACTAGTTTAAGTAAGGCAAATCAAAATTTCACAATAAATTTAAACTAAAAAAATATAGAACCAAAAACACCACCAAAAAATCACACTAAAAGCAACCCCCATATCATCCAGTGCTCAATCCTCTTAGTCACGTCTCTCTGATCCAATTTTCGCACCATCTAGTGCTCAGACGTCTTATAGACGTCTCTCTATCCAATTTTTTCACCATCCAATTCGATCTGATCAGATCTGATTTGTCTACTGCCCCTACGACGAGAGGTCGTATACGTGAGGGAAAAATCCATTTGGCTATCGCACAAGCTCATGAGTTCGCTTCAAAGATGTTTCTGTGTTCTATAACAATGGCCTTTGAGTAATCCGTGACTTTTCTTAGGGTATTTTTTGCAAGCACTGTAATCAATTTTATGGGTGATACGCACCATTCATGTGCTATGCCATTGGGACACTGGACAGTAAGCTTTCGACAATGGGGGTGGATCAGCATATTCAAGCCCCATCCCATATATTCCTCCACAGTCTAAAACTTCCCATTCCTCCGCATGTCATCCATGTGCTCCAACTTCTTATCCCTGTCTCTCGGACCCAATCAAAATTTCACACCTTTTCGATTCAATCTGATCCTATCTGATTTGCCTACTGCCTCCCAGAGGGGAACTAGCATACCTTACGAAACCCAAATTGGCCAGCGTACAGGTGGTCAGTTGGTTTGAAACGACTTCCTGTGTCGTACGTCAATGGCCTTCGACCAGTCCATGCCTTTTATTAGGGTCTTTGTGGCAAGTATCGTCGGCAGTTTTATATGTGATATCCACCATTCATGTGCTATGCCTTTGGATGACGATGGAGGTGGATCATGATGTTGAAGCCCTACCCTATATATTCCTCTGTCAGATGTTTTCCATCTACAGGTATTTGTTTTCTACTGGTTGTTAGATCTAGAGTTTTTAATTTTGTTCCGATATTTTCTCTGTTATTCAGCGTTGGCGATCCGAAGCATATTTGTTAATTATGGAATAATTTCTGAGCAATTGGGAGCTACTGAATCCCTAGGATGACAAGGATAAGTCAAACGTTGATTCCTGAACAGTTCATGAATTGATCTGCGAGAATATTGCCACTATTTTGTTCTCCGTCGGACTCTATTATGTTGGCATCCCGTCCTCCATCGATAAAGATCAGATGGAGATGGACTGTATTGTCCTTGAAGGTTTACTTTTTCATCCTCTATTTCTTGCAATAAGCACTCGATACAAATATTTACATGTCAAATGAGAAGCAACATCCATATCTATGCATATTTGTTTGGTTGTAGGGTTGGGAAGTTGCCTAGAAACCTTTTCGAGTTTTTTAATTATTTTTCCTCTATGATGTCTAGAATAGAAGGAATAAATACATTTCTTGGACAACGACTCAGTTTGTTTGGGAATCTTGGATTATGGCACTTTGAGGCCATGGTTCCTTGTGTGTTTATCACACAGTTGGAATTTTCGAACCTAGTTGGCTTTTTTATGCTCGGTGCTTTAATAGCAACTGTTGTTGTGGTGTTATCATCATGATGGACCACATTACGTATCTCAGGTTCTGCTAGGCTAGTGGCATTGGTCCTTGTTGCAGAGCGGAGACTTTGGCACTTTTGGGATGCCTTGCAATTAGCAAGTTAGCTTGCCATTGAGAAGCTCATAGTGATTGGAGACTCCAAATTAGCTATTGATTAGGTGTGGGGTATTTTCTCTCTGGATATCCCCTCATTGCACCAATGGACTCAGCATTGGGTGTAGGAATTACACTTAAGCAAACTCCTCAACACTTAAACTGTCAACCCGAAAGATTTGTAAACTTAGAGACAAAGCACAAGCAATGCCAGAGATGATATCAATATTTGTAATGTCAATCCCTACTTTCTTTAAAGGAAAAATTACAGAATCAAACTAAAGAGAGAAAAAGACAACTTGAACCATCAAAATATTCTGAGACTGGAACAAGGAAGAATGCATTTGTAAAAGAGATTTAGAAATAAAGGGGAAATCATTCTAACTAACTATTGATTAACTACTGAGTATGTGTTTTCTTTAGCAGAGACACTTTAACAGTCTCATTAGATGGGTCCTTCAAACCTGCTTATGTAAAGATTTCCTTCTTGCATTAATCTGTCATGCACTATCGTAGTCTATTTGCACTAGTGCAAGAACAAAGATTTTATGCAGAGGGTATAAATGGTGTCTGTACTAAAAGCATTTTTGTTCGTGCAAGGGCTTGAAATTTTTCAGGTTCAGATCACTTAGATCCCATGGAAAGAAACTAGTTCTTGCACCAAATCAGAGTTTCTTGCACTTCGCATTTAATTCTTGAAATAAGTGCTTAGTCACTGCAAGTGTTACTATACTGTGAAATCCAATTGCACACATAAAAATGAATGTTTCTGATTTTAATAGAGTGCAGAAATAAAGAAAAATCCTTATGATTTATCTTGTCATAAAGTATTAATGAAAGCAAGAAAACTACTGGAAGTAAAAAAAAAAGGTTTGTTGTATCATGCCAACGTGCACTAGTGTGGGTTTATTTCTCCTGCTTGGACCAAGCAGGGAAAACCAATCAAACAAAACCACAGAAAATGAATAGCACACCAACGTACATTAGTGTAGGTTTATTTCTCCTGCATGGACCAGGTGGGGAAAACCAAATCAAACAAAACTGCAGAAAATGAATAGCACACCAACGTGCACTGGTGCAAGTTTATTTCTCCTACTTGGACCAGTCGGGGAAAACCAAATCAAATAGTACTGCAGAAAATTAATAGCACACCAACGTGCATTGGTACAATTTTATTTCTCCTGCTTGGACCAAGCAAGAAAACCAATCAAAATCAGAAGCAGGAAAATCAATTTTAACTACTTCACACCGCAGATACGCTTTCACTCAACAGGAATTCGTGTGTTGTAAATTAAATCATACTTGACAGTATAAACATAAATTATAAGAAACGAAAAATAGGGTAAACATGTTGGGTTGGCTGGGCCCTAGCCAAGCAGCGCATTTCCCTTTCAAATAGAAACGTTTCTCAGTATTTTATCAATTCATCAGCTTTCAAACATAGAAATATGATTTATGAAACATGAGGCAAGTTCCCTTCTTATTAATTCATAGAGGCAAATACATGCGTAAATACATAGTCTAGTCCAGATTTGGGTGATAACAAAATACAAGCCTGTTACCACCTCCCTGGTTATATCTTTGTTCTATACAAACTTCTAAAAAAACTATCTCATCCTATTCACATTCTTCATTATATAGATCTTTGGTCGCAGGCAAAAAAGATCATTTAACTGATTACATAACTGATATGCGGAATTTAGCTTCTCGGCTTTCAAAATAAGGTAGTTCAACAAAACTGGCCGTAGCCAATCTCTAGTTGTTCATTCTTCATAAGTTCGATCTTGACTGCCTTTGGATTACCTTCCTATCATGGTTGGAGCTCGGTTTCCTTTACATCTATCCTACTGTCGTGGCTGAAGCAGTGTTGATCCAGATTTAAACAGGAACGCAAAAAATTACAGAGATAACCATATACACAAAGGTGCAGTGGAAATAATACTTCATTTCATTAATGGAAAACACTGAAATATGGTTACAAACAGAGTTGAAAATAAACCAGCAAGGGCGATGGTAGCTTATCTCTGAGAAGAGATGTGGTGGCTACATGCCTTTGAACTACTCTGAACTATGTTACAATGAGGCTCGAAGGCCTATTTATTGTTGAGAAACAATGGAAAACCCTTCACATTCCAAAACCTAACCCTAGAAGATGAAACGCCAAATTGTGGGTCCCGTTTTGGGTAAATTGGTACATCAATTTTCCGAGGTCGTAACTTTGGCATATGATCTCCGTTTGACGCGTATGATAGCTCGTTAGAAAGATCTATCCGAGAAATACCACTTTCGGAAGGGAAACATCATTCTACGGACCCATGTTGCCCCCAGATTTCCCAAAAGACATCATTTAGGGCCTCAAAATGGCTCCGGAAGTTCAAGACCTGAAAAACCTGCTAAAAATAGTAACTTGTGCTACAACTATGGAAACTGAAAAACTGAAAGAGACAGTTGCGGTGGTCCAAATGGGACAGGTGGGTGGCCACCAACATCCAACTGGATCATTCCTCCCCCCTTAGGAAGCAATGGTCCCCATTGCGTTGAGTTCCTCCATCTGCTGAACTTGTCCTACAATCTCTGATGTCTCCAGTAATGGTGGGAAGCATGGTCGACAACGGTCCACATTGAACACTTGGTGCAGGTGGAGGAATGGAGGAATGATGTGCTCCAAAGCATTATTCCCCATAGCCTTGGTACTGCTGTAAGGACCTTGTCAGAGTGGTTTGAGATTCTGATGTGTTCTGGTAAGGCGTTCTTTCTGTCGATGCAACCAGGCTTTGTTTCCCACCTTAAACTTGTGTGGTACCGCTATGGGTGAGGAGAAGTTGTTCCTATTTTCTATCATGACTATATCCCTTTGTTACTGCTGCTGCGTGGAGGAACCCTTTGCGGGGGTCATGGATGTGGTGACAATCTTCCCCTTACTTTGGGAGTGAACCAGACAGATGAATTTCCTGGTCTCGAAGATGGTCTTGCTGCCTTTCTTAGCAGTGATCAAAGATGTGGCGTTAGGTGGGGCTACCTCCTGTATCCTGTATAATGAATTATTCAAAGAAATAATGACAGCACGAGGCCTCGACTCATACACAGCATGTCGCCTCCATAAGTATGGCTGACCTAATAATACATCACAAATATCCAGAGGTGTAACATCACACAATACCTCATTTGTGAATGGTTTGATGTTATAGGGAAGGCGGCACTACTGGCGAACATTAGGATCTCATCCTTCATGAAGCCACCTGATACTATATGGCTGTGGGTGTGGTGTACCCGGTAGGCCCAACCACTTCACGACCTCTGTTGAAATAAGGTTCTTTTGGCTGCCACTGTCGACAATGAATTGCAGCGGCGAACCCTTCACCCACATCTGTGAGTGGAAAAGACGTTCCCCCTCCTCTGGCTCTTCGGGCTCATTCTTCTGGATCTTGGCAGTGGCAACAGTGGCGCTGGGATCCGCATCAATGATCTGCTTCCCTTTGCCATTCCCCCTGTCGGGTTCTGGCTCAGGGTCGGAACATGTATCTGATTCGGAAGCCTTCAACTCGGCCACCAATGACTGCTTGGTCCGACACTCACTTGTGTTATGAGTGGGACTCTTGTGGAACTCACACCACTTTCCTATGTCTTTCTTCGGCTTTGTGGTGTTGTTCTTTTCTTGCGGCTTCGACGGGTTGTCTTGGGTCACCCCGCCTTGGCTTTGTCCTTTGGGCTTCGGATTAGAAGATCCAAAGTCTCGCTTCTTTTGCTTGAACTTTTGCTCGATTTTGACAGCATATCGGTATGTTGTGCCGAGTGAGGAGATGTTCAAGAAATCCATCTCTTCCTAGATGTATCTATGTAGGCAACCGCGGTATTTGAGCACCAGATGTAGCTCAGAATCTTTGATACCCAACTGTGTGCGAAGGGTATGAAAAATTTTTGTGAACTCCGGCACATCTTGGTCTCATCCTTGCCGCAGTGTGGTCCATTTGATGTATTTGTCCTCATAGCTTTTGACAGGGTAGTACTGCTCCTTGATGGCATCTCGGAATGAATCCCAAGTGGGTGCGGCTGAAAATAGTGAGCCTGTGCTTTCATCTTTCTGCTCCCAGTAGGTTTCCCACCAGTCCTTGACGTGGGGTGTTGCTTCGAGAAGAGCGAAAACAATCTTTTCCCGACTTGAAAATTCATGAATAGAAAAATACGCTTCTAGCAGATTTAACCATTTATTTACCGCATCTGCATCTATCTTACCCTCAAAGATGGGGATTTCAAAATTAACTTGTACCTTAAAGGGCGTGGCGTTTCCAGAGTAGCTGTTGGAAGCTAATGCGTCGCCTCTAGGTAGCCGCTCAAGAATCTGCGCAAAGTTATCCATCATCGCGTTCCTTTGCCGCTCGAGCGCTTCTTCGAGCAAGATTTTGATAGGATCTCCTGCTCCCTCGTCTTTCTTCTCATCCGCCATGGGAGGCTTCGGGATTGCGAGGCTGGCTTGCAAAGGTTCGACCAGTTCAAGCCCTAACTTCTTATATCCCGACCTCGTTGGGACATGCTCAAAAAAAAAACATGAAGAAAAAACAGAGCCGCTCTAATACCACTGATCCGGATTTAAACAGGAACGCCAATAAAATACAGAGATAACCATATACACAAAGATGGCAGCGAAAATAATTGCTTCATTTTCATTAATGCGAATAATACCGGAATATGATTTATAACCAGAATTGGAAATAAACCAGCTAGGGCGATGGTAGCTTATCTCTGAGAAGAGATGTGCAGCTACATGCCTCTGAACTGTTCCGAACTGAGTTACAATGAGGCTCGAAGGCCTATTTATTGTTGAGAAACAATGGAAAACCCTTTCACATTCCAAAACCTACCACTAGAAGATGAAACGCCAAATTGTGGGCCCCGTTTTGGGTAAATTGGTACATCAATTTCTCAGGGTCGTAACTTTGGCATACGATCTCCGTTTGACGCGTATGATAGCTCGTTAGAAAGATCTATCCGAGAACTACCACTTTGGGAAGGGCAACATCGATCTATGGACCCATGTTGCCCCCAGATTTTCCAAAAAACGTCGTTTAGGGCCTCAAAACGGCTCCGGAAGTTTAGGACCCGAAAAAATTGCTAAAAATAGTAAATTGTGCTACAATTACGGAAACTGAAAAGCTGAAAGAGAAAGTTGCGAGGGTCCAAATGGGATAGGTGGGTGGCCACCAACATCCACCTGGATCATTAAAGTTAGAAGGTGAAAAGAAAAAAAGAGAGTGAATTCAATTAAGGTGTGGGTAATAGTTAGTTTTAATTAAAGTTGAGATCTAATGCATCACTTTTCATTTTCAAAGATTAACCTTGTTACTTTCGAAAATACAAAACATATGACATACATGTCTACAAATGTCTTTCTCATACAACTTTTCCAAACTAACAAACTTATCGACTTCTCTTTACACCTTCGTATCTTTTGAGTCCATTACTAATAATAAATAAGTGCCATATACATTGTATTAATAAGGCACTCAAAGTTGAACGGTTGACCAATATTAATAAGGCACTCAAGGTTTAGCGGTTGACTTTAGTTTTAGAAAACTAAAACCTTAATCCCCACATTAACATAAAAGAAATTCAAAACCAATGTTTGGATTTACAAACTATTAAAAAAAAAATCACCGTACAACATAAATCACTGATACTATATGTAGTTGGCAATAACATAATAAAATTACAGCAAAAAGTTAATTAAATTAAATTACAAAATGTTTAGAAAAATACTAATAATTTATCTAAATTATAAAATTGATAAATTTTAAAATTAAATAACAAAAATATAAAATTATAATTAATTACGTTAATAGAAACTTTGAATTCCATTTTATTTCCGCATGACATTGACAGGTGAAGGAATATATATAAAATTTCAAATCGTGATACATACAAACTTATTACATAAATAACAAATATGTCACACTTTGATTCTAATTTCATATATTTTCTAAACGTTACTTTATTTGATATACCATTCCGTTGGACCATTGGAAACAAAAGTCCGTATACCATTCCATTTTACAGCTGGAAACAAAAATGACTTTTGAAAACGAAAGGTTTTATGAGAATGACCTGTTTTAAGGATGTAGGTTTTAATAAAAAACTATTTTTATATGATGATATATTCAACTTTAACAAAAAGGTAATTCAAGATTTTTTAATTTTATATATTATAATTTTTTAAAATTTATTAATTATTAATAATTATTAAATAGATGATACATATGTAATATAATTTATATATTTATATATATATATATTTTTATTTTTTTTCAATTAAATAATGTTAAGATTTATTTTTATTCATGATATTAAATTCTTTTACTTAATAATATATTAATAATTAACCATTTTATTTTATTAAATGATTTAAAAATTATAATTTTATTAATTTTTATGATATTATATAGTATATTATAAATTAAGTATTTCAATATTTTATAATATTTCTATAAATATTATCACATTTATTGTGTTATTACGCTTTTAATAATTTTTTTATTTTTTATTTTTTATTTTTAAATTTTTAATATAATTATTTAAGTATTATTGTTAACTATTTTTAATTATCTTAATATAATCACCTTTTAATTATTTTATTATATATTATACTATTTTTAATTATTTATTATATATTAATAACTTCATTTATTTTGTATGATAATAGAATAAAATACATGGCAGGAAATAGGTTACCGAGAAATTAGCAAATAAAAATAAAAAATAAATGTAATATGCACCACCGTTGTAAATAAAAATAAAAAATATGCTTAATATGCAAAGTTGCCACTTAGCACTTGCTTTTATGCATAAATAAGAAGTTAATATGGTCGCTGCATCAAATAATTGAAAAACATGAGTAATTTGATGTTTAACCAGTGAATATGAACATAGTTAAATCACCATTAAAAAAATGATACTAATCATTAATTAGATGTTGAAATTAGCAAAAAAAAAAAAAAATACTTGTAATATGCACACAGTTGCTGCTTAACACCTGCCTTTTATGTAGAAATAAGAAGTTAATATGATTGCTTGCATCAATGAATATAAAAATAATTAAAAAACATGATTAATTTGATGTTTAACTAGTGAATATGAACATAGTTAAAATCACCATTAAACAATTGATACCTAAGTCACCTGACACGGGGATTCGGGACACGTAGGATTCGGGATTCGTGGTGTCGGATTCGGACACGCTGACCCCCCAGAACAGGACACGTTAGGACACGTTATATATTATTTTATTAAAAATATATATATATATATTTATTATATATAATTATATTTTTAAAATTAGATATTATCATATTTCTTACACCAAATTTTAATTAATGATACAAATTTATTGATTTCAAACATAGATCTTCATTTATAGCTATTAGCATGCATAGTACATACAAAATTCAAATAAATGTCAATGGTCGTGGTCACATAAATGATAAATCTATTAAAAATTTAAATCATGATTCATAATTCATAACTGAAAGACAACTTACAACTACAAGATAGTAAGATAAACACACTGACAACTATAGTTTTCTCATTAAGTCATCAAATAAAAATGTGCTACATAGGTAGTGTTGGTGAAATGCCAATGGCAAATAGAAATAGAAAATATAAAACAACTACAGGTATACAAGCCTCAAGGCATCAATCAGCATCAGAATCAGCATCACTGTCCCCATCATCATGGTCCCCACTGCTCTCCTCTGCATCCTCGTCCTCCCTTATATCCATAGTCGCCTCTGCATCTGCTGGTATGGAGGCTGACCCCTCTAAGTCATCAAATCTAATAGGCTCTAGCACTGGATCATTGAGATCCATGTTGGCCAATGCCAACTCAACAGTGGTGTCCAGACCCATATCATCAGGAACAGCGTTACTTGGGAGCGAGAGCGAAAGCGGGGAGCGGGAGTGAAAACGGGAGCGGGAGCGACATATTCAGAAGCTCTTGGTTTGGTGCTCTTGATTAAATACGAGGTCCATACCCTAATACATGACAAAATTCAATGGAAACATTACAATCCCCCAATCCTAAAATCCTGAAAAACTGATAAGTCTGTTGGATTTTGAATGAAATCTAAAATTCTACTTTCTCCATATGAAATCCAATGAGGCCTGAACCACTCTCAAAACATCCTGAGTCATTTCATGGTAATGTTAAAAATTTAAGTAAAAGGATGAAAATGAAGATTAAGGAGAATGTCACTTTTACTTTAAGAATTTAACATTACCATGAATAGCATATCAATACTAGGGCCTAGACTTGATCATGAAGCTGCCAAAATGCTTTACTCCTTGTTGCAACAGCACAAATCACTTGCCAACAACACAAATCACTTACCAAATGAAAATATTAATGAGCAAACACGCCCTTTTCATACCCGCGCTGAGCTTAGCGAGTCCTGGAAACCGGACACGTGTCCTAAAATCGCGACACGCCCCTGAAAATCACGACACGCCCTCGGACACGACGTGTCCGAAATGGACACGACGTGTCCTGTGATTTGGACACGAATCCGGACCGAATCGTGTCGGATTCGCCGGATTCGGGATTCGCAGGGGGTTTAGGACGAATCCGGTTACTTAGATTGATACTAATCATTAATTAGATATTGAATTTATGCAGAGATTGAATAATGAAAATAATAACAAAGCTTTTATTATTTTTAAAATGAAATTAATATAAAAAGCCTTTTTAATATAAAAAATAATAGTATATAAATTTTAAAATAAAAAAACTAAATCAATTATAAAATTTATAATAATAATTATTTATTATTTTATTTGTGTGCAGTTTAATTTAAAAAATAAAATAAAATAAAATAAATTTAAATCTCAATTTTATATCTAAAACTTTAAAATATAACCAAATCAAAATAAAACATAAACAAAATATATGACATTTCAAATTAATTTTAACTTATTTATGATGATGATGGTGCTTAACGTCCACTGAGACCAAACTTTGGTCCATCTGACCTAAAGAAACGAATTATTTAGTTTGATTTAAGATTTTATTCCTATGCTCAAAAGCTTGGAGAGAAGCCTCCCGAGCTCACTATAATTTTGACAACGTAAAAGGCTAGGAAGGTCAGTATTGCAACAAAGATTTTGAAACTAAGATCTAATGTGGTTGTACGTGGGGCACTCTAAGAGCAAGTGATTTTCATCCTCGATGTTCGTATTCTCACAGAGATGGTAGAATGTTTCCATCCATGGTGTTTTAGGAACTGCCCAACAACCCGTTTCACTATGGAGCTCATGAGAGTTCGTTGTAATCTTGGCTATATTATTTTTCTTCTTTGAACTAGTTAAAACAGAGAGATACTTTTGATCTTCTAGGGTGGGGTTGATGACCTCCTTATAATATCTTAATTTTCTTTTAGCTGTTAAATCTTTCTCACACCACATTTTTTCTTTGAACTTAGAAGTAGCAATATTTTTGATGTTATTAATGTTTTGCAATGCAACATTCTCGTTGATCTCCCAATGATTTAACTAGGCCCTGGTGTCTTTATACCAACCTCGTTTGAGCCTTAGGTGGTTTTGGCTGGAATTTAAAGCTAGCATAGGAAGTCTATGGTCTCCTATATTATTGAGTTTGTGCTTGTACAACAGAAGCCTAGTCATAGCTAGGCTCTCAACAGGGGAAAGACCCACTTCTATAAGGAGAATAGGATAGGGTGTGTTGCTTTTAATTTTGAGGTTATACGTTATAAAAAGCTTCTGGATTTGCTCAATCTTTCTCCAAGATTCTCTAGAGATGCTACAACCCCAAACCTCACATCCATATAAGATAACTAGAGTGACTAAAGTTTCAAAGAGGAACTTCTTTCTATCCCACATTACGAGGTTTTCCGTTTTACAATTATTTTCAAGACCAAAATAAGTTTTCCATCCACCATTAATCCTTTTCTCAATGCTATAGTTCTAGTTGAGCTTGTGATGAATATCAATTCCTAGATACTTGTAGGAAGACGCTTCCTCCAAGTTACTATTGTCATACATAAAATTAGCGTAAGTGTCCTTCTTGGATTTGATAATCAAACTTTTGTTTTGTCAGTGTTAACAATCATACCCATGGTAGAGCAAAAATCCTTAAGAAGTATAAGTTGCTTATCAAGATCAAATGGGCACCTTGCGAGAAGAACAATATCGTCAGCGTAGAGAAGAAGGATGATAACTATCCCAGCTAAGATGGTGCCAGCACATCCTGCTTCCTCTAAACAACCTTCTAGCTTGTCGATGTAAATGCCAAATAGGGTAGGGGAGAGGGGGCAACCTTGTTTAAGTCCAATATTACAATTTATCTTTCGATCACCCCTCATTTCTCTTTAACTTGGCAATTACATTCTCGTATAACCTTATGGCGACAACTCTCAACTCAAAAGGAACCTTTAACTCTTCTAATATGTTCCAAAGGTTGTTTCTAGGAACTGTATCAAAAGCCTTTCTAAAGTCCACAAAGCAACAAAAGAGATTGGATTTATCATTGCGGGATTCCTCCACAATGATCCTAAGTGTAGCGAGGTGGTCTGTTGTTGAGTGTTGCTTTCTAAAACCTGCTTGGCCTTTATCCCGCTTACCTTCACTTTCAAGCCATATGCTCAACTTCCTTTCCAAAATAATACCATATAACTTGGCTAGGAGAGGGCTGATCATAATTGTCTGATAATTAGAGGGGTTACTTGTATCCCCACTTTTAAAAATAGGGATAATGAGGCTTTGAGTCCATGGTTTAGGGAACCCTTGCTTGACCGCTTGATTGAAAAGCTTGTGACTGTAGGGGATGAGGACAGTACCTCCAATTTTTAATATTTTCGCCTGGTAACCTTCAATGTCCTTACCTTTCCCATTAGCCAAGTGATTAACCCCAAAATCAATGTCTTCTAATGAGAAAACATCTTTCGTTGTGAGCAGGGTTTCAAAGTTATCCATGACATTTGGAGATTCATAAAGCTTTTTAAGATAGGAATTCCAGTCATGTAAAGTAATTTTATTATTATCTTTAGTTTTCCTAGTTAGAATCCGCCTCCATAATTTCTTAGGAGCTACCTTAGAGAGATGTAAGGGATTCTCTTGTCTTTTACGAATATACTGCCTTTTTTTCCTTTTAGTTAGGGCTTTGTATATTTTTATCTTGCTAATTTTAAGAGATTCATCAACAACTTCCTTAGTTGCTCTCCTCGCACTTTTACAATCTTTGTCATACCATGGGTTGGTTTTGCTATTTCTTTTATTACTTGAAACTTCAATTGAGAACTTGTTATAGAATATGGGAGGGTTTTAGTAAAATTATGATAGAGATATTCTATGTTGTCTATACTAGATAAAGGAAGAAAATTAGTTTTTAATTCATTTAGAAAGAGATCTTTTTTATTTCTATCAAAGATTAACTTCTTTTGGCTATAAGGATTATCTTCTATGGAATCTCTATGCATGAAAAAATTGAGAGTTATAAGTAAAGGCCTATGATTAGAGTCAGGCTCGTGGTCATTTAAGATGTCAAAATTTGTTATTTCATTGTATAGAGGGAGATCGAAGATAACGTAGCCTACCATGCTGCTACCAAGCCCATGGATGCAGGTCATTTAGCTAGAATTGGGCCACTTCTTTAGACTGATGCAAATTATGAGATCCTGAGCACTATAGAGCTTGACTAGCTCTGACCCAAACAAATTCTCCCCGAGGTCTTCAGAGTTCCTTTGTACCGGCTAGCTAAAGGAAGGTCTTTGTCTAACCAAAGAGGATTAGGGTTGGAATGATTGCTTAGAAGAATAGCTTGGTTTCTTGAAGTTCGAGCATTAAAGTCACCCATTAAAAGGATATTGCCTTCATTCCTTAGGCTAGAAATATCATTCTCTAAACCATTGTAAGGACTCTTTTTATCTAGATTATTTTTCTTATAGAAGTTATAATTGATGAGGGGGAATAACAGATTGCTATGTAGGTCTTTTTAGCATAAATTTCAATAATTTCTATACAACTATATTGGTTGTAAGGGTCGTTTTTATAAATCCTAGCACGGGGAGAGATGTTCTTCTTAATGTAACAAGCTATATCCCCAATGCCTCTACGGAGGATTGCTTATTCCAGGTAGACCATAACGTAAAGTCATCTATGTTAGGGACCTTAGATTCTTCGTGCTCCCAAGTTTCAACAAGAAAAATAATATCAACATCATTCGAGCTCCAACTTAGCTTGGGGCCTTTGTTCCATGGAAGCCCCGACAGTTCCAAGAAAGAATATGGAGCATGTTGAATTGCTATTTATTATTATCTTTTTGGTTTCTATCTCGAATAACGGCTTTTATATTTCTGATTATTGCCCATTTTCCTTCCTTCCTAGCTTCCTTTACCTTTTGAGCCTCCTTTCTCAATTCTGATTGATCTTCTGGAATGAGATATTCTTATATAAATATTCCCGTTCCTTTTAGACTTGAGGTTTTACTAAGTATGTCATACTTATGGCCAGTAGAGCTCACCTTTATTCGGATCAAACTTCCTTTATTCTCAGTTAGTTTCCCCAACCTTGTTGCTTCTGTGAGACACGTTGTTTCAATTTGTAATCTGTTATGTAATTCTGTCTGGGCTATGGCTAAAGTATCCTCATATACCTCCTATTTCAAACCGAAGATTATAAGGTTCAAGGCCCTTTTTTTACGCTCATGGTCTAATTCTATCAATTTTTCATTTCATTTTTAATTGGTTCGATATATAATTTACCTGCCACACTATTTAGGGTGAGGCGGTTATTAACTTTTTCTTCTATCTCTTTAATCATGTTCTTCATTTTAAGACTCTCTAAAGTATCAACATCTACTTGTTGGGATGTTTGGTTCATATCTTGGTTTTTTTTTCTACAACCTACAACCTAGCCTCCATTGCCTCCATCTTATTCTCCAATAGTTCTATTTTATTTTCTATTTGTTTTTGGATCTTGTCTTCAAGAGATGTGAATTTATTTTCCAACACGGCTGCTAACTCTGTTTGTAGCTTGACTTCCCTTTCTTCTCTATGTTTCTCTAAAGACTCTATATACTCATAGAGGCTTTGTAGAGTAACTGTGCTAGGTCTACCTTTGGTAATCTTTGGTAATTGTGGTGAATTATTCATACTTGAAAATATATGAGTAGATATGTATTAGAAAAATATAAGGAATGTGTGCATCTAATATCAGCAAGCCGGACCGCAGATGCATGTGCGCCAGATTGTTTTTCTATTACCATTACCACAGAGAGATCATAAATACATCACCCTAAGTTATTACCGCAGAGAGATCATGAATTATTACTACAGAGAGATCGTCAATTATGACCGCAGAGATAGTAAATTATTACCACAGAGAGATCATAATTTATTACCGCAGAGAGATCATAAATACATCACCCTAAATTATTACCGTAGAGAGATCGTAAATACATCACCCTAAATTATTATTAATATGATTTAAAATAAAATTATAATTTTATTAATTTTAATGATTTTTATATTTGAAAATATTCATAATTAAGTATTTCAATATTTCTTATAAATTATTTTCTATAAATATTTATCTGTTGGCATTATGATGCATGTGTTGTACTTGATGGAAACCCACTTATAGCAGAACAACTCACTTGAATATGGTAACTAGATGAATCTATAGAAGAGAAATCAGATGTGACAAAATGCATGGCAGTTGTGTTTACAGATGTGAAAAAATGCAGGGCAGTTCAAAGGAATCAGTTCAGAAGTAATGTATAATGGCATTATGATACAGGTGTTTCCCTTGATAGCAACTCACTCAGATGACAATTCACAGTGCAACAGGTTAACAACAAAGGATTACAGATAAGACTCCAGAGATTGAAGAAAGAGAGTAGTTTAAGAAGTATACGCTGGTTCATCTTGTCCAAGTAGTGTATACACACTGGTTAATAGAACAAAAGGAGCATATACGTATACACGCGCTTTCACAGGAGGAAAAGCACGTACATGTTGGAGAGCCAAGGTTTTGGTTCGAGGTATTTAGTCCAAGGTATTTTGGTCCAAGGTATTGATCAAAGGTGTTTGGTGTGATGTATTTGGTCCGAGGTATTGACCCTAGGTATTTGGTCCAAGGTATTGGTCCTAAGTGGTTTTGGTCCAAGGTATTGAGAAAGGACTAAAACTATATAAGGAGGAGAAGATCATTAGGCCAAGCGTGCAAGTATTGAATATCTTATGAAGTGTTAGATCATATGCAGGTTATGAGCTTCTGATGCTTTGCTTGATTTGAACTACGGATGCACCTATGTGGTTGATGATGGATGATGGATTAGGATCATAAAGCATGAAATGAATTATCATTATGTGGTTTGATCATGGGAAGTCTAGATCTGAATACTGATGCATTTTTTATTCTGTAAATGTTATGATCTGGGTATGACTGAAGTCTAGAATTGCTGTGAAGTTAAGTTAGTCTTTGCAGATATGTACGTTGTTTTGCTTTGGTAAAAGCGCGTATACACGCTGGTTCAACACATAGAAGTAGTGTATACCTTATGAACTATGATGTTTGAAGTTGCAATTGGTTTTGGTTGTTGATGCAGAGTTCTGGGTTATGCTTTCTGTTCTGGTGACAATATTCTGAATGTTCAGATTGATTGATTGTGATGAGATCTAATGATGGATCAGGATCATAATGACTTATCATTATGTGATCTGATAATGGATGGGTTAGATCTGATTGCTAACACATATTTTATCCTTTATATATAATGATCTAGGTATGTCTGAAGTCGGGAAGTGCATCGAAGTTATAAATAATTATTTGCAGATCTATACGCTGGTTCGCTTTGGTGAAGTTGCATATACACGCTGATTCGACTCTTCCAAGTAGCGTATGCAAAAGAAAAGCTTGATGTTCAAGGATGATTGATCTATCAGATCAGTACTACTGTTTTACTACTGTTTGTCAATGATGTCTTCTTAGATCTAAAAGTAGAACTGAATATATAATGAAATTGAGTCTGATTGATTGATTGATTGAGAAGGAAGGGTGATCCTTGTTGCTACTTGTTTAGAACTCAGTAATATGACAATATATCTTCAAAATGTCACTGATTGGTATAGTTTGTGGTTCAGAAGTTTTATGGTTCAGTATCTTTAGGGATATACGTAGGTTGGACTAAAGGAAGTAGCGTATACATGCAGTTTAGGTTCAGCCAAGTAGAATATACACTCGGGTGCATGGTTTTGAGGTTACAGTTGGTTCTGAATGATGATGCAGTGTTCTAGGTTCATATATGTTTACTGGTTACATTGATATATCGGTTCCAGTTGATTGGTTGAAGTTGATTAAGTATGAATGAATGATTCAGTTGTGCCAAAGGTTCAGAGGTTGTCAGTAATTGATTGAGTTGTGGTTGATTCAGAGAGTCATGTTGAGTTTCAGTGATTGGCTGATGCAGATGTATTTGATGGTTGTATTGTAGTTATGATTTTGAGCTTCAATGTCATTCCAGGAGTATCTAGTCTGAAAATTCATGAAACGTGGTCCCTGGAGGAAGAGAGAAGGTCGTAGTCTTCTGTAGGTTAGTGCCTACATATTGGTAAACATATTAGCCAGTACAAGAGCCAAGGGGTTAGAGCTCCCTTCCAGTAGTAGCTGGAAAACAAGTGAAGGTTGCAGCCTTCAATAGGCCGACGCCTACATACTAGTAAACATATAGGCTAGTACAAGAGCTAGGGGGTTGTAGCTCCCTTCTAGTAAAATCTAGAGAATGAGAGAAGGTTGTAACCTTCTATAGGTAGAAGACTACGTACTGGTATGAGTCTACACCAGTACAAGATTGTAAACAGTTTTTCTTATTTATTAAAAGAAGACAGAGACGACAACAACAAGTGGTTTTCACCCACATTGGGTTTCCACCTTAAATCTTGGTGTTCATGTGTGTTGCTTATGTGTGATGGTTTATTATGTTATTACTGCACATAGTTATTGTTTGATGTTTAATAAAGTACTGATGCACTGATTAAAGATCAACATATGATGAATTAACTGAATCATAAGTTCACTAGATATACGCTGGTTTCCTCAAGAACAATTGCGTGCACAGGCGAGTTCCCTTCACTGAAGTAGCGTATATAAATCTAATTATGGAAATGAAAAAGTTAATTATTGTAAATACTGATTCAAGCGTGCCCCGCCGCCACCCACCCCCCCCCCCCCCCCCCCCCCCTCTCACAATATTATTTCCAACAATTGGTATCAGAGCAGGTCTTTTTGGTAGAAGCTTGAGTGCTTGAAGGAGATCTGTAGAAACAATGGGAAAGAAGCTAAAGAAGAAAGCACCTCAAAAGAAGAAGGCATCTCAAAGGAACTATGATAGTGGGAGAAACAATTGGGGATTATGTGGAAGCAACTCTTGAGATTTAGAATCACCTTAGAATGAAGATAAACAAGCAAAAGAACAATCAGGTATGAATTTGTTGTCCTTTGGTGATACATTTTTCTGTTCATTTGAAGATAATGAAAGTGATAGAGAAACAACTGAATTTGCTCTTATGGGTGAAAAAGAAAGAAATCAAATAGAGGCAGAATTTAAAAGGCTCACAGGTACAAATAGTATCAACAAGATCTATTGGACAAAAGGGAGTGTACCTACAAAGGATCAATCACAAGGTTAAAAGCTCAGTTAGAGGAAGGAAACAAAGTAAGGAAACAATACAAGGAAAAGGAAGATCAAAGTAAAAGGCTATGGGATGAAGTGACATCATTGAGAAATGAAGTAAATGAATAGAACACAACAATCAAGCGACTTAAAGATGGATCCAATTACTATGAAATTCTTGAAGCTAAGAACCTCTCTCTAAAAGAAGATCTTGAAAAATCAAATAAGCAGAATGAAGAACTACTCCAACCATTTGAAGAACAAGAAAATGAAGTTCTCAAATTAAGGCAACAAATGGAAGAAGGAAGAAAAGCTGGAGAAATCATGAAGAACCAGTACCTTGAAAAGGAAGAGCAATCTCAGGATGAGGTAAATATCCTAAAAGGTAAATTAGAAGAAAAGGATAAGCTTTTACGATTTCAAGATAGTACTAAGATTTTGGATGATATTCTTAGTAGTCAAAGGTCTCCTGCCATTAAATCTGGTCTTGGTTTTCATGAATTTGTTGAAGGTAAATCTAGCTCACAAGGTGAGGCAAGGAACTCTAATGCAAAATCTGAAATGCTCAACAAGGAAATGAGAGGTCAACCCCATCAACAACCAAGGAAAGAAATTATTCAAATAAAATATAGTCGGTTATTTCCTCCAATGAATAATTTTGAATGTTTTATATGTCATAAATTTGGACATGTTGCGGTGAGATGCAGAAGCAGAATGGTTCAAGACCATCACATAGAAATATCATAAGCTTCCAGGTACTTTAAGGGATATTGTTTTTCTTGCAATATGTTTGGTCACAAGGCCATTGACTACTATAGAAGGAATATGAAACATGTAAGATGTTATGCATGTAACAAGTTTGGACATATAGCAAAGGAATGCAGGAGAAAATTTTGGGCACCATACCAAAAGGAGGAAACATCATCACACTCGAAGATATGGAAGAAGAAGGAAGTACAGTCAGAAAAATGTGGCATGGTACAGTATACAGACATAACAGACTCAGGGGGAGCTGAAAGTGTGAAACTTCAGTGTTCTAAATCTCATATGCAAGTTTCATGAAGATAAGTCGTGTATATACACGATTTTGAAGCTACACAATCGCATATATGTTGGTTTGAGGAAAAAGCAATGGGACAGACTTAGGAAAAAGGATCTGATATGGTTTAGTCAATTATCTGCTCCATTTAATGATGGTTACAATCTACTGATGATGTGTGGAAATGTGTTGGTTCTCATAAGTTGTTAAAAAGTTGATGTATATCTGATTTATGATGATGCCTTGATGATTCTTACTGATATTTGCAATGATCATATCTGACAATGAACAGTTGGCACAAGTTCAGGGGAAGCATATGCTTATAATAATGCATTGTTGGAATTATGTTTAGAAGTCTTTGGTACCTAATGATTCTTACCAATGATGATGATGCTTATATGGTTAAAGTGTTTAAATGATACATCATGCTATGTTACGGTTATGAGTTGCCCATGATGAAATCTCAGATGATACTTGTATTGCTTGGGGTTACATAGTTGTTATTCAGATCAGATTTATGGATGATTATGGATGACTTTTTGATGATGCATACAATACATATATGTTACTTACATGATGATCTTCATAAGGATAAGGAGAAGTACAAAGCTTGAGTACACAACTTCTATTTGATGATGAGCCACTCATTTCTTTTATGCTGGTGTCATCATGCCTTCAAAGATGCATAAATTTCATATGGTGCAGTTATGATGCAAGTTTCCTATAGTTCTTGGCTCTCACATGGTTGAGGATTGTTGCTATTGATGGTATCAAGAAAGCTTGACGCATGACTATGAGCTCATGGTTTACTAGATACATATTTCTACCTCTTTGATGGATATACATTATGATTGGATACATGGATGATTACTTAAGCTTCATATTGAAAGATATAATTGTTGATTAGCCAAGAGAATGGTGTTGTTATAGGTTCCATAGCCATTTGAAGACATGGATATTCGAAGACATGGCTTACTTATTCACATAATGATGATGACTTCTTACTTTATGATGATAGGTTTGATATTCACATATGTTGATTATCATGCTTGATGCTTATCAGATGTGGGATGTTCCCTAGTGATGATACATGGTTGATATATTGAGGATTCTTGTGGAAATATCATGCAGTTCTAGATGATGATGTTATGATCATAGATGATGACTATGGTGTTTTCACATACATATGATATGATGTGAATAATTGGAGATATGACATATGCTAGAATTGATTCATGGAAGGTTATGATAAGGCTCTTTCTACTAAGGAAACAGAGCAAGTTGATATTGATGAGATCAAGAGGATGAATTGATATCTACATGCAACATACTTGTCACGGGTTGATGGTAATTGCATTGTCATATCTTGGGAACTAATGATGGACATATACAGGTCGCTGGTCTGGATGCTGATTAACAGATGCTCATGGTGCAGATCATACATGGTGTATGATAGTTGCTGATGATTATCAAGGTCTTATCTTTGGTCTTTGTTATAAATATCATGTATATCACTTGATGAAATGGTCGCATAAAGGCCCATGATGTAATAATATGTCTCTATATGTCATAGTATTTTGATGAGTCCTTTTTGGTCATATGATGTAATTTGTACCCCCACTATGCATGGGAAGGATGATGTAATAATTGCTATATTTCAGTCATGTATAAACAATTGGTATATCCCCACTTGGTTGGGTGGATGAGTCAAATTTGGTATATCCCCCACTTGGTTGGGAGATTGATGTATGTATGAGTCATTGGTGATAGGAAGGTCAAACTCACATAGTTGAGTTATAGAGTCATGTTATTCTTTTGGAAAATATTTTTGCAGATTCTGCATATGCTCAGGGGGAGCATGGATGGTGTAGTGCATCTTAGCATGTACAAAGGGGGAGTTTAATAAGAAAATTCAGCATGTGCCTAGGGGAGCATGATCAATGTTCATATTCAACTATTCAGATATGAAAGTCTTCATTTTGGTCAGCCCTTTACCCTTGATATCAAAGGGGGGAAATAACTTGGCCCGCCCTTTGCCCTTGATGTCAAAGGGGGAGAGTATTTTGGTGTTGCTTGTTATCTCTAACAGTTTCTACAGCTTGCAATAATCAACACCAACATAGTTACCATCAAGTCGAAAGGGGGAGATTGTTGGCATTATGATGCACGTGTTGTACTTGATGGAAACCCACTTATTGTCGAACAACTCACTTGAATACTGTAACTAGATGAATCTACAGAAGAGATATCAGATGTGACAGAATGCATGGCAGTTGTGTTTACAGATGTGACAAAATGCAGGGCAGTTCAAAGGAATCAGTTCAGAAGTAATGTACAATGGCATTATGATACAGGTGTTTCCCATGATGGAAATTCACTCAGATGACAGTTCACAATGCAGCAGGTTAACAACAAAGGATTACAGATCAGACATCAGAGATTGAAGAAAGAGAGTAGTTTAAGAAGTATACGCTGGTTCATCTTGTCCAAGCAGCATATACATGCTGGTTAACAGAAAAAAAGGAGTGTATACGTATACACGCACTTTCACAGGAGGAAAAGTGCGTACATGTTGGAAAACCAAGGTTTTGGTCTGAGGTATTTAGTCCTAGGTATTTTGGTCCAAGGTATTTGGTCCGAGGTATTGACCCTAGGTATTTGGTCCAAGGTATTGAGAAAGGCCTAAAACTATATAAGGAGGAGAAGATCATTAGGCCAAGCATGCAAGTATTGAATATCTTATGAAGTGTTAGATCATATGTAGGTTATGAGCTTCTGATGCTTTACTTGATCTAAACTAAGGATGCACCTATGTGGTTGATGACGGATGATGGATGGGGATCATAAAGCATGAAATGAATTATCATTATGTGGTTTGATCATGGATAGTCTAGATCTGAATACTAACACAAGTTTTATTCTGTAAATGTTATGATCTGGGTATGACTGAAGTCTGGAATAGCTATGAAGTTTTAAGTTAGTATTTGCAGATATGTACGTTGTTTCCATTTGGTAAAAGCGTCTATATACGCTAGTTAGACACATAGAAGTAGCATATACCTTATGAATAATGATGTATGAAGTTGCAGTTGGTTCTGGTTGTTGATGCAGAGTTCTGGGTTATGCTTTGTGTTCTGGTGACTACATTCTGGTGACAGTATTCTGAATGTTCAGATTGATTAATTGTGATGAGATCTAATGATGGATCAGGATCATAATGACTTATCATTATGTGATCTGATAATGGATGGGCTAGATCTGATTGCTAACACATATTTTATCCTTTATATATGATGATCTGGGTATGTCTGAAGTCGGGAAGTGCAGCGAAGTTATAAGTAATTATTTGCAAATCTATACGCTGGTTCGCTTTGGTGAAGTTGCGTATACATGTTGATTTGGCTCTTCCAAGTAGCGTATGCAAAAGAAAAGCTTGATGTTCAAGGATTATTAATCTATCATATTAGTACTACTGTTTTATTGTTGTTTGTCAATGATGTCTTCTTAGATCTGAAAGTAGAACTGAATATATAAGAAAATTGAGTCTGATTTATTGATTGATTGAGAAGGAGGGGTGATCCTTGTTTCTATCTGCTTAGAAGTTAGTAATATGATAGTAGATCTTCAAAATGTCACTGACTGGTATAGTTTGTGGTTCATAAGTTTTATGATTCAGTATCTTTAGATATATACGCAGGTTGGGCTAAAGGAAGTAGCGTATACATGCAGTTTGGGTTCAGCCAAGTAGCGTATACACTCTGATGCATGGTTTTGAGGTTACAACTGGTTCTAAATGATGATGCAGTGTTCTAGGTTCAAATCTGTGTACTAGTTACAATGATCTATCTATTCTAGTTGATTGGTTGAAGTTGATTAAGTATGAATGAATGATTCAGTTGTGCCAGAGGTTCAGAGGTTGTCAGTAATTAATTGAGTTTTTGTTGATTCAGAGAGTCATGATTGAGTTTCAGTGATTACTTGATGCAGATGTATTTGATGGTTGTATTGCAGTTATGATTTTGATCTTTAATGTTGTTCCAGGAGTATCCAGTCTGAAAATTCATGAAACGTGGTCCCTGGAGGAAGAGAGAAGGTCGTAGCCTTCTGTAGGCTGGCGCCTACGTACTGGTAAACATATTAACCAGTATAAAAGCTAGGGGGTTGGAGCTCCCTTCCAGTAGTAGCTAGAAAATGAGTGAAGGTTGGAGCCTTCAGTAGGCCGATGCCTACGTACTAGTAAACATAGAGGCTAGTACAAGAGCTACGAGGTTGTAGCTCCCTTCTAGTAGAAGCTGGAGAATGAGAGAAGGTTGTAAACTTCTGCAGGTAGAAGCCTGCGTACTAGTATGAGTCTACACCAGTACAAGATTGTAAATAGATTTTCAAAGAAGACAAAGACAACAACAACAGGTGGTTTCCACCCACATTAGGTTTCTACCTTAAATCTTTGTGTTCATGTGTGTTGCTTATGTGTGATGGTTTATTCTGTTATTACTGCACATGGTTACTGTTTAATGTTTAATAAAGTATTGATGCACTAATTAAAGATCAACATATGATGAATTAACTGAATCATAAGTTCACTGGATATACACTGGTTTCCTCAAGAACAGTTGCGTGCACACGCAAGTTCCCTTCACTGAAGTAACGTATATAAATCTGATTATGGAAATGAAAAAGTTAATTATTGTAAATACTGATTCATCCTCCCCCTCCCTCCGCACTCTAAGTTTTATTTCCAACATTATCAACAATTTATTTATATAATTTTCATTTTTTGATTTTTTAAAAATATTTTAAATATAATTATTTAAGTACTTATAGTTAACTATTTTAATTATTTATTATATATTAATAACTTCATTTATTTTATATTGATAAATAGAATAAAATACGTGGAAGGAAATAGGTTCGTGGGAAATTAGCAAATAAAAATAAAAAAATACATGTAATATGCACCCTTGCAAATAAAAATAAAAAATATGCGTAATATGCAACGTTGCCACTTAGCATCTGCATCTGATGCATAAATAAGAAGTTAATATGATTGCTTGCATAAATGAATATAAAAATAATTGAAAAACATGATTAATTTGATGTTTAACTAGTGAATATGAACATAATTAAAATCACCATTAAAAAAATTGATACTAATCATTAATTAGATGTTGAAATTAGCAAATAAAAATAAAAAATACTAGTAATATGCACCATCGTTGCTTAGCACCTCCCTTTTATGCACAAAGAAAAAGTTAATATAATTGCTTCTATCAATGAATATAAAAATAATTGAAAAACATGATTAATTTGATGTTTAACTAGTCAATATGAACATAGTTAAGATCACCATTAAACAATTAATACTACTCATTAATTAGATATTGAAATTATGGAGAGATTGAATAATAAATTAATAAAAAGTTTTTATTATTTTAAAATGACATTATAAACTTTTAATATTAAAAAATAATAATTATATTAAATTTAAATAAAATTAAATCAATTTTTAAGATTTATTCATTTTATTATTTATTTGTGGCATTTAAAATAAAGGATTTATTTGCAAAAATGAATTTTATGTGATTTACGCCGAAAAATCTCTTGTACTTAATTTTTCTTATTTATAATAATACTATTATATTAATTAATAATTTAAATAAATTTTACTTATTATTTATATATTAATAAATGTTATATATTTAAGTCGAAATTTAATATTCATAAAAATAAATATTTTTTAAAATAATAAATTTTTCTTATTTTATATAACTATTACATTTTTTATATTTAAAATATTGCACCGCCTTATATATATAAATAGTATTTATAATTTTTTTTTTCGCATTGCATCTGTTATGCTCGTTTTTTCTTTGCCATTTTCATTCTATAATTTTTTATATGCCATTAATGATATGGATAGCAGACTTTGGAGAGTGAGGATTAAAACCAAAGGTGGTAGGATACATGCGGGTTCACGACATCTAAATGCACGATAGATTTCATCTGCAACCAAAAAATAATATAAAAAATACATAGTAAGGGTTATGCATTAATTACGCTGCCACATCAATTATAATAAATTGGTAAATAATTTTTTACCATAATTGATATTATACATTGATAAATAATGAAATGTTTAATTATATCATAAAAGTGAAAATGTCTGAACTTACCAAAATAGTAGAAAACATTTATAATCATCTATGTACATTTTATTTAGTAAAGAGAGTAAAAAAATGAAAAAGCATATTTATATTCGTATAACATTACTTAGTTGCTGATGATGATGGTTAATGTACGTTCAGACCAAACATTGGTTTATCAGACCTAAAGAAACAAATTATTTATTTTGATTTAAGATTTTATTCCTATGCTCAAAAAGCTTGAAGAGAAGCCTCCCGAGCTCACTATAATTTTGACATTGTAAAAGGCTAGGAAGGTCAGTATTGTAACAAAGATTGTGAAACTGAGGTCTAATGTGGTTGTACACGGGGCACTCTAAGAGGAAATGGTTTTCATCCTTGATGTTCCTATTCTCACATATATGGCAGATCCTTTCCATCCATGGTGTTTTAGGAACTGCCTAACGACCTGTTTCACTATGGAGCTCATGAGAATTCGTTCTAATCTTTGCTATATTAATTTTCCTTCCTTTGAGCTAGTTAAAATAGAGAGATAATTTGATCTTCTAAGGGTGGGGTTGATGACCTTCTAAATAACTTAATTTTCTTTTAGCCGCTAAATCTTTCTCACACCACATTTTTTCTTTGAACTTAGAAGTAACAATATCTTTAATGTTATTAATATTTTACAATGCATCATTCTCGTTGATCTCCCAATAGTTTAACCAGGCCCTTGTGTCTTTATGCCACCCCTGATTGAGCCTTAGGTGGTTTTGGCTGGAGTTTAAAGCTAGCTTAGGAAGTCTATGATTGTCTATGTTATTTACTTTGTGCTTCTACAACAAAAACCTAATCATAGCTAGGCTCTCAATAGTGGAAAGACCTGCTTCTATAAGGAGAATAGGATAGGGTGTATTACTTTTAATTTTCAGGTTATAAGTTATAAAACGCTTCTGGATTTGCTCAATCTTTCTCCATGATTCTCTAGAGATGCTGCAACCCCAAATCTCAGCCATATACGATAACAGGAGTGACTAAAGTTTCAAAGAGGAACTTCTTCTTATCCCACATTACGAGGTTTGTTGTTTTACAATTATTTTCAAGACCAAAATAAGCTTTCCACCCCCCATTAATCCTTTTCTTATTGCTATGGTTCCAATTGAGCTTGTGATGAATATCAATTCCTAGGTACTTGTAAGAATACACTTCCTCCAAGTTATTATTGTCATACATAAAATTAGCGTAAGTGTCCTTCTTGGATTTGATAATAATAACTTTTGTTTTGTCAGTGTTAACAGTCATACCCATGGTAGAGTAGAAATCCTTAAGAAGCCTAAGTTGCTTATCAAGATCAGATGGCACCTTGCGAAAAGAACAATATCGTCAGCATAGAGAAGAAGGATGACGACTATCCCAGCTAAGATCGTGCCATCACATCCTGCTTCCTCTAAATAGCCTTCGAGCTTATCGATGTAAATGCAAAATATGGTAGGGGAGAAGGGGCAACCTTGTTTAACTCCGATGTTAGACTTAATATCTTTCAACCACCTCTCATTGCTCTTTAGCTTGGCAATTACGTTCTCATATAACCTTATAGCGACAGCTCTCAACTCGAGAGGAACCTTTAGCTCTTCTAATATATTCCAAAGGTTGTATCTAGGGACCGTATCGAAAGCCTTTCTAAAGTCCACAAAGCAACAAAATAAATTGGATTTATCATTACGACATTCCTCCGCAATGATCTTAAGCGTAACGAGATGGTTTGTTGTTGAGTGATGCCTTCTGAAACCTGCTTGGCCTTTAGCCCGCTTACCTTCACTTTCAAGCCATATGCTTAACTTCTTTTCCAAAATACTACCATATAACTTGGCTAAGAGAGGGTTGATCATAATTGTCCGATAATTAGAGGGGTTATTTGTATCCTCACTTTTAAAAATAGGGATAATGAGGCTCTCAATCCAAGGTTTAGGGAACCCTTGCTTGACTGCTTGATTGAAAAGCTTGTGGATGTGGGGGATGAGGACAGGACCTCCAATTTTTAAGATTTTTGCCTGGTAATCTTCAACGTCCTTAGCTTTCCCATTAGCCAGGCAAGTAACCCCAAACTTAATGTCTTCTAAAGAGAAAACTTCTTTCGTTGTGAGCAGGGTTTCCAAATTATCCATGACATTTGGAGATTCATAAAGCTTTTTAAGATAGGAATTCCAATCGTGAAGAGCAATTTTATTATTATCTTTAGTCTCGCTAGTCAGAATCTGCCTCCAAAATTTCTTAGGAGCTACCTTAGAGAGGTGTAAGAGATTCTTCTGTCTTTGACGAATGTATTGCCTCTTTTTCCTTCTAGTTGGGGCTTTGTATATTTTTATCTTGTCCATTTTAAGAGATTCATCAACATATTCCTTAATTGCTCTCCTCACACTTTTACAATCTTTGTCATACCATGGGTTGGTTTTGCTATTTCTTTTATTATTTGAAACTTCAACTGAGAACTTGTTAATAAAATATGAGAGGGTTGTAGTAAAATTATAATAGAGGTCTTCTATGTTGTCTATACTAGATAAAGGAAGCAAATTAGTTTTTAATTCATTTAGAAAGAGATCGTTTTTATTTCTATCAAATATTAAGTTCTTTTGGCTGTAATTATTATTTTCTATGGGAACTCTATGCATGACAAAATTGAGAGTTATAAGTAAAGGCCTATGATCAGAGTCAGGTTCGTGGTCATTTAAGATGTCAAAATTTATTATTTCGTTGTATAATGGGAGATCCGAAATAATGTAGTCTACCATGCTGCTACCAAGTCCATGGATGCAGGTCATCTTGCTGGAATTGGGCCACTTTAAACCATTGCAAATTATGAGATCCTGAGCACTACAAAGCTTGACTAGCTCCGACCCAAACAAATTTTCCCCGAGATCTTCAGAGCTCCTTTTGTACCTACTAGCCAGAGTAGGGTCTTTGTCTAACCAAAGAGGATTAGGGTTGGAATGATTGCTTAGAATAATAGCTTGGTTGTTTGAAGTTTGAGCAGTAAAGTCACCTATTAAAAGGATATTATCGTCATTCCTTAGGCTAGAAATATCATTCTCTAAACCATTGTAAGGGTTAATTTTATCTAGATTCTTCTTCTTATAGAAGTTAGAATTGATGGGGGGAAAATAACATATTGCTATGTAGGACTTTTTATTATTAATGTCATTGTTCTCTATCCAACTATATTGGTTGTGAGGGTCGTTTTTTTAAATCCTAGCATGGGGGGAGATGTTCTTCTTAATGTAACAAGCTATTCCCGCAATGCCTCTACGAGAGGATCGCTTGTTCCAGGTAGACCATGGCGTAAAGCCATCTATGTTAGGGACCTTAGATTCTTCGTGCTCCCAAGTTTCAACAAGCAAAATAATATCAACATCACTTGAAATCCAACTTAGCTTGGGGCCTTTATTCCATGGGAAGCCCTGACAGTTCCAAGAAAGGATCCGGAGCATGTTTAATTGCTATTGAATACTATCTTTTTGGTTTCTATCTCGAATAAAGGCTTTTCTATTTCTAATTATTGCCCATTTTCCTTCCTTTCTAGCTTCTTTTACCTTTTGAACCTCCTTTCTTAATTCTGCTTGATCTTCTAGAATGAGATCATCATTTATGAATATTCCTGTTCCTTTTAGACTTGAGTTTTACTAAGTATGTCGTACTTATGATCAGTGGAGCTCACCTTTATGCGGATTAGTCTTCCTTTATTCTCGGTTAATTTCCCCAACGTTGTTGCTTCTGTGAGACACACTGTTTCAATTTGTAATCTATTATGTAATTATGTCTAAGCTAAGGCTAAAGTATCCTCATCTACTTCCTCTTTTAAACAGAAAATTGTAAGGTTCAAGGCCCTTTTGTTATGTTCATGGTCTAATTCTATTAATTTTTTGATTTCATCTTTAATTGGTTTGATATCTAGCTTATCTACCACATTATTTAGGGTGAGGCGGCTATTAACTTTTTCTTCTAGTTTTTTAATCATGTCTTTCATTTTAAGACTCTCTAAAGTATCAACATCTCCTTGCTGGGATGGTTGGTTAGTATCTTGGTTTTGTTTTTCTATAACCTGCAATCTAGTCTCCATTGCCTCCATTTTATTCTCCAGTAGTTCTATTTTATTTTCTATTTGTTTTTGGATCATGTCTTCAAGAGATGCAAATTTATTTTCCAGCATGGCTTCTAACTCTTTTTGTAGCTTGGCTTCTCTTTCTTCTCTACGTTTCTCTAAAGACTTTATATACTCATAAAGACCTTATAGAGTAACTGTGCTAGGTCTGCCCTTGGTAATCTTTGGTAATTGTGGTGAAGTATTCATACTTGAAATCATATGAGCAATTATGTATTAGAAAAAGAAAAAGATAAGAAATGTGTGCACCTGATATCAACAAACCTGACAGCAGATCGCCCGTGCCCACCGCAGCCTATAGATTGGAGATGCGGGTCTCATAACCGGGTTTAAATGTCGAAGAATATATGCGAGCCTTTGTCTTATATGCGAGCCTCTGCCTTGGTCATATAGCGAGCCTCAAAACTGATAACCGAAGATGTGAGCCTTATGGTCTTATATCGTAGAGGAAGTGTATATATAAAGTACATGTTTAACTCTTTCACCGAGCCTCAGAACTCTTTCATCGAAGAATATATGCAAAGAATGTGAGGAAGTGTATATATAAAGTACGTGTTTAACTCTTTAACCGAGCCTCAGAACTCTTTCACCGAACAATATATGCGAAGAATGCGAGGAAGTGTATATATAAAGTACATGTTTAACTCTTTCACCGAGCCTTAGAACTCTTTCACCGAAGAATATATGCGAAGAATGTGAGGAAGTGTATATATAAAGTACATGTTTAACTCTTTCACCGAGCCTCAGAACTCTTTCATCGAAGAATATATGCGAAGAATGCAAGGAAGTGTATATATAAAGTACGTGTTTAACTCTTTCACTGAAGAATATATGCGAAGAATGCGAGGAAGTGTATATATAAAGTACGTGTTTAACTCTTTTATTGAGCCTAAGAACTCTTTCACCGAAGGGAATATATGCGAAGAATGGTAGGAAGTGTATATATAAAGTACGTGTTTAACTCTTTCACCGAGTATGTATTAATTATCAATATTTTGATTTTTTGCTTCCAAAATGATTGAGGATTCTTTTAAATAATAGGTTGACTTTTAAATGAGATTTCTAAATAAAAAATTAAATTAATTGATTTATAATTAGAATAATTATTTAATAGAAAATTATTATTTCTCAAAAAAATTATTATTATTTAAATAACCAAGTTTGAGGTTGGCATTTCATACTTTTTTTACAGGTGATTTGTGCAGAGTCTAATTAATGGTGGGAAAGGTTTGTCAATTTTCCGAGAAATAATTAAATGTGAATTTTTGAGGGCATAAAATCCATGTGCTCCTTAATTTTTTGATTTCACTTGTCGATATAAGTTATTTAAATTTAATAGTATGAAGATATAAAGATACATTTTTTTTTCATTTTTTTCAATAAATTGTCCTTATACCAAATAAAAATATAAATTTTGTCATTTATATTTATACTTTAATGTTAAAAATATGGACATCATTAAACAATTAAAATTAAAAGAATAAAGATTAATTTAAATTTTGTATGCGATGAGCAAATAACATATATGTTAAAATGTGAATTTAATTAACATTTGCAATTAGTTTACTTTTGATGTTGTTGGTAGTTTTTTTTGGGCAACAATGATTAATTTATTTAAATCGTTTGTGACAAAATTTAAGGATTTTGTTGAATTATAAAAATCTCAATTAATTTTATTTTCTGATATTTAGGATTTTTTTTTAGAGTAATTTTTAATAATTTTAACCGAATTAATATAAATTTTGTGAAATTTCATATTTATAAGTAATATTATTCTAAAAATTCTAAATATCAAAATTATTTATTCATGAGAAAAAAAAAACTGTCATGTAAAATTGAATTTCCATATTTCAACTCAAAACATAAAACAACTAAGCCAGCCAACTAAAAACATGCAAACGAATTCAATATCTTTGTAAGAACTAAACCAGCCAACTAAAAACATGCAAACGAATTCAATATCTTTGTAAGAACTAAACCAGCCAACTAAAAACATGCAAACGAATTCAATATCTTTGTAATGTATATGTAATTGCCCATATAAAAAGCAATATGGGCAATTAGTAGTTAGTATTAATTAAATTTGCATAAAGTGGAATGGCCATCGCAATATCTACATAAAGTAGAATGGCCAGCGTAAGGGCATGGAATAGTATCTGCACAAAGTGGAATGGCCAGCGAAAGGGCATGGGAATAATTGTTACAGCTGTCACTTAGAGAAGGTCATAGAGGATAAAATAGAATTAAAAATAAAATTAAATAAAAGAAACATGGAATCCTTAAAAGTTTGAAAATTTTGATTAATTTAAAACTTATTTTAAATTATAAATTTTGAATTATTTATTTATATAAAACTTATTTTTATATATATATATAAGTTTACTTAATATATATATATATATATATATATATATATATATATATATTATTTTAAATAAAAAATAAATTAGTTATTTTACTTAAAATTATATAATCGAATACCAAAAAAAACTTAAACTCTCAATACATAATATCAAACTACAAATTAAAGATTTGTCTCTTATAAAGATATTTGCCTTTGTTTTTATGGTTGTGTATTATGAAGAAATATTTTTGTTTGGCAACTTTATTTTGAATACATATTTTATTTTTCAAAAAAAGGGTATAGACTCACACAACTTTGTATTTCCATTTCCACAACTTTGATTGTGTAAAGTGATAGAATTTGAAAACTATTAATAGCTATTTGTATTTGTATTGATAAAAACAATTTTTAGAATAGAATTTGAAAACTATTAATAGCTATTTGTATTGATAAAAACAATTTTTAGAATAGAATTTGAAAACTATTAATAGCTATTTGTATTGATAAAAACAATTTTTAGAATAGAATTTGAAAACTATTAATAGCTATTTGTATTGATAAAAACAATTTTTAGAATAGAATTTGAAAACTATTAATAGCTATTTGTATTGATAAAAACAATTTTTAGAATAGAATTTGAAAACTATTAATAGCTATTTGTATTGATAAAAACAATTTTTAGAATAGAATTTGAAAACTATTAATAGCTATTTGTATTGATAAAAACAATTTTTAGAATAGAATTTGAAAACTATTAATAGCTATTTGTATTGATAAAAACAATTTTTAGAATAGAATTTGAAAACTATTAATAGCTATTTGTATTGATAAAAACAATTTTTAGAATAGAATTTGAAAACTATTAATAGCTATTTGTATTGATAAAAACAATTTTTAGAATAGAATTTGAAAACTATTAATAGCTATTTGTATTGATAAAAACAATTTTTAGAATAGAATTTGAAAACTATTAATAGCTATTTGTATTGATAAAAACAATTTTTAGAATAGAATTTGAAAACTATTAATAGCTATTTGTATTGATAAAAACAATTTTTAGAATAGACCCCAACCCCGTAGGAACCGACCATTATTATAGTTGGGCTAAGGGAATCGAATGCGTGATATAGGGTGATGGAATGAGCAAAGAGTTGACCTCCTAACCAACCAAAGAAAAGAAATGGAATTGATCGTAACTTTCTTGGTGGAGCGTGATATATAAACAATTATATATATGTAAATAATTGTTTAAAGAATATATTTAAGTGTATTATTATTTTACGTGGGTGATATAGAGTGATGGAATGAGCAAAGAGTTGACCTCCTAACCAACAAAAGAAAAGGAATTGATCATCACTTCTTGGTGGGAGGAGTGAATATATATATATGTTATTAATTGTTTAAAAAATATATTTAAGTGTATTATTGTCTTTACTTTCTCTTTTAGAAAGAATATAATTTTTATACGAGTTTCATGTACTATTTTTTTTAATTATATAAAAGATTAATTAATTAATTAAAAATAGAAATTAATAGTGTTGTTGAGAAATGTTGAGAATAGTTGAGTTTTTTTTTTTTTTTTTTTGTTTTTTTTTTTTTTAATTTGGTTATCCATCTTCGAGAAAATAAATTACGAATCCATCAAGAGTGAGTTCCACAAAAGTTGCAAACTACTGCCTATTGGACCAATTGGGCTCCAAAAATTCGGGCTCATTGTTTGAATGAAGAAGTAAGAAACCCGACTCGACTAGTCGGAGTTCGAGCTTTTGGGCTCTATTCACTGCGTTAAAGAGGGAGTTAACTCCCACCTCTTGACTTGGTACGACAAAGACCACGAAAACTCATACACACCAAAATATTAAGGTTGGTCACAAGAATTACGAAGAGATTTTAAAGATGGTTGGTCCCGAATCACATTTGGATTCACATGCCCAAGGAATAAGGAATGGAGGTAGAAGTTCGAAATTTGGAAGCCAAGTTGCATTCGAACTTACGGTGAGAGCCTAACTCCCAACCTACAATAGATGGATCCATGCCATGGCTCTTTTAGTTACAATGGATGAGGATGCATTATAAAAAAATTTCATCGATATATAAATTCTCTGAGCTGTCAACAAACAAATGCCAATGGGTATGTCATATGGTTGAGAAGTAAGGGACAAGGATACCAACTATTTTATATTTCTGTCAAAGGAGAAGCAAGGTTGGATAAGAATAAGACTCAAGCAGATAGTCATGGTGGAGAGTATTTATATAGATAAGAACAAAAAGAGTAAGTAATCATCTGACATTGTATTGCACAAGAAAGAAATCTAGGTTTTGTGGATTCAAGAAGGAAAGAAGATATGCATTCCAAAATCACGGGATAGGTTTTCTCCCTAGATAGTTTTACTTTCAACTCTGCTCCATAAAATTAAACAAAAAAAGAAATTAACTTTATTCATTTAAAAATAAATTAAAATACCACAAAATTACAATATAATCTTGCTTGCCCTGGAGGAGAAAATGTAGGATAAGGAGGCGAGCACAGTGATATTGGAAATCCTAATAGCATAAGTGTCCTCAAACACACAAATTTTATTAATAAGGAAAAGAAAATTACATAAAATCTGCAAGATTTTACACACAATCACTCAACACTCTTGCAAGAAGAGAAACAAGCTTTAAATAGGCTGATGTCCTAATTTTTATTTATTTATTTTTATTTTTTATTTTTTTTATGGATCACTTATTCCATTTACAAGTATCCATTTACATTTAATGCTCTCATAACAACACTTCTAACTATTTTCCTAAATTAGTTCCTAAGAAACGACACCTTTCTAGATGTCATATCTTTTACAATAATTAGATATAATGTCTCCAATATCTAATTAAATATTCTAGATAATTGAATATTAAATTTTAAATAAGTAAACTATAGTTTATGTATTTTTGGATCATCTAACATTCCCCCATTTGATCCAAAGATACATTACAACAGATACCAAGTTCATCCTTGAACTTAGTAAATTTGATCCTGCCAAGTGGTTTTGTGAATATATCTGAGATTTGATCTTCTAAAGGACATTATATCAACTTGATGGCTTCCTTTGAAATGAGTGTTCTGATGTAATGATACTTTGTGTCCACATGCTTTGTTTTGGAATGAAAAAGTGGATTTTTGGCAAGGTTTATGGCTCACTAGTTGTTGATGAATAAGATGTGATTTCTGCTTGAGGAATGCCTAAGTCTTGCAAAACATTTTGCAACCAAAAAATTTCACATGTTGCTTCCCATGATGATATGTATTCTGCTTCTACTGAAGAAGTGTTCGCTATAGATTTCTTCTTGCAACTCTAAGAAACTGCAACTGACCCCATGTTCATCAAATAGCCTAAGGTTGATGCCCGAACATCAATATTTCAGCAAAATTTGCATCTGAATATCCACCAAGTACAATTTTATTAGTCTTTTTGTAAAGAAGACCAAATTATTTCGTCCCTTGGATATATCTAAGGACCATTTTTGCTTCATTCCAGTGGTTGTCCATTGGTTCATGCATAAAGTGCAATAGAATATTGATTGCATAAGATAAACCTGGATGAGTGGTTGTCAAATAGATCAAACGGTCAATCAACTTTCTATTAGTGTTGTTAACCAATTCTCCCCCCCCCCCCCCCTTCAAATTTTGAAAGTTTCAAGTTTTGTTCCATTGGGGTGAGAACATGCTTGTAATCTTGCATTCCAAATCTTTGAAGAAGTTGAGATGCATACTTGCTTTGACAAATGAAAATATGGTTTAGATGTTGGAATGCTTCAAATCCAAGATAGTAGTGAAGTAATCCCAAATCAATCATCTTAAAACCAGCCTGTAACTCCTTCTTTACCTACAAAATATGATTATTATTGTTCCTAGTAATGATAAAGTCATCCACATACATAACTAGAATCACCATATTTTTACCCTGTTGGCATACATATAAAGTATCATCAGATTCACTACGCTTAAAGCTAAATTTGAAAAGGTATTCATCTATTTTTTCATACCAAGCTCATGGAGTTTGTTTCAATCCGTATAAAGCCTTGATTAATTTTCACACTTTGTGTTCCAGTCCTTCAATCTCAAAACCTAAAGGTTGTTTCATATATAATTCTTCCTGCAAGTATCCATTGAGGAAGGCACTTTTAACATCCACCTGATGAACTTTCCATCCTTTTTGAGCTGTTAATGAAAGTACTAATCTGATGGTGTTCCATTTTGTTGTAGGTGCAGAAGTTTCTTGATAGTCGATTCCTTCATGTTGTGCAAAACCCTTAGCAACAAGCCTTGCTTTGTATTTGTTAATGTCTCCATCTAGCTTATACTTAATTGTGTAAACCCATTTTCATCCAATGGGTTTCACATTGTTGGGGTAGTCAACAAGTTTCCAAGTGTTGTTTTTCATTACTGCCTTGTATTCTTCAATCATTTCCTTTTGCCATTCTATATGTTTTATTGCCTCTTTGTATGTGGAGGGCTTGGTAAAATAATTTGTTATTAAGGAAACATTTCCTTCATTTCTTTGTTAACTTCATGTTCATGTTTTGTTTTATTCATCTCACCTAACATCCTTTAAAATTTGAACGACCCATTTTGCCAGTTTATGTGCACTTGTTTGTCGATATGAATAATCACCATCATTATAAAGTGGATTGAGATAAACAGATGTTCTTTGATCATCTGAAGATCCAGGGGGTGAAGAGTCGTTGTCAGATGAGCTACTTCCAGGAGATTCAAATGAAATTCCAAAAGATCCAGATGGTGAAGATAAAGTAGAAGAATTAGATGAACCATTTTCTGATGAAGGCAATTCAATTTCATACCAATGTTGTGTACTTGGTTTATTTTTCATTTTTCTCTTCATTTTGTCTCCCTTAATTTCCAATTTTTATAGAAGACTTTCTATCTCTGTGGCACTATTCCTTAATGTTTCATCAAATATTACATCCCTGCTGACAATAAACTTTCCATTGGACAAAAGGCGACATCCCTTCTTTTCATTGGAATACCCAATCAATGTACACTTCAAACTTCGTGAATCAAGCTTAGTTTGATTTTCTTTTGGAACTAAGGCATAACACACTAAACCAAAAAATCTAAGATGTTTGACTTGAGGTTTGAAACCAAACCATGCTTCATATGGTATAATTCCATCCAAAGAAGAAGTAGGAGACCTATTTCTTAAGTAGACTGATGTATGTATTGCTTCTGCCCAATATAAAGGGCTTAAATTTTTGAAAGTTAGAATGGATCTTTCCATCCCTAACAAAGTGAGATTCATTCTCTCTGCTACTCCATTTTGCTGTGGAGTGTAGACATTTTAAGTTCCCTTTTGATATCATTGTCCTTGCAATAAGTTTGGAATTCAATGGAAGTGAATTCCCTCCATTATCTGTTTTTAGAGTGCCAATCTTCTATTTAACTTCATTCTCAACAAGTTGGTGAAAAATATTAAACTTTTCGAATGTTTCTGACTTTTGTTTCAAAAAATGAACCCAAGTCATTCTACGAAAATCATTAATGAAGAGTAGAAAGTATCCACAAACTCTTAGAGAAGTTTGTAGAGGTCCAGAATTGTCACTATGAACCAATTGCAAATGCATGTTTGCACACCATGAACTTGTTGGAAAAGTCTCTAAACTTTGTTTCCTGTAAATGCAAGCTTCAAATTTTTCATTTTCTTGCTTAAAAGTTGAAAGCCCTTTGACCATTCCTTGATTTTGAAGTTGATAGAGACTTTCAAAGTTTAAATTCCCATATCTCACATGCCACAACCTTATTGGTGAAATATATGTACTTGTTTCTCTTGTCAAATCATAATTTCATAGAATGACTATTCCTTTCATCATTAAAAGTTTGAAGAAAATACACCAGCAAAATTACAAAGCTAACATTTAATTATAATGCAAATATGCTCATCATTTTTCATTATCAATAACATATATTTATACATGTGGATATCTCAATCATTTCCTATATCCTCTTAAAAATCACTCCATAAATGATCAGAAAATGATCCTTGATGACTTTTTAATCCTCAAAGATGAAAGTCAAAGGGTGCTCTTGGAAAGGGTATCATTACGCAGATCTCTTCATTCTAAATCTAACGCAATTTGAATGGACTAAAATGAACTCCGGATGAAGGAGTTATTGTAAAATGAAAATTGCCTAATGTCCTTAGAAAAGGAGGCAATTTCATTCATTCCCAAACTATATTGAAAAATGTTGAATTTTTAGTATAGGCTCATGGGCCAATCCACAGCTGCCACGTGGCAAGCCGAAATTGGGCCACGTGGCCTATTCTGATTGGTCAAGGAGGAAATCACATCAAATGGAGAAATATGGATATCACATCAGAGAAAGCCAGTGGTGTGTTATTAGACCTTGGCCTTGAAGGAATTGCGATAAGCAATCACCGATTGCACGTGGACCGTTGGATCAGGTGCACATATCAATGGTCAAGCTGCAATCGACGATATTGGTGATCGAGGAAGGTTGAGGACCATGACCCGTGAGACAATCCGATTTGCGACATGCGACATCAATGATCAGCGATATCAACGATTGGCGAATCGCATCGCAAACAATACAAAGGGCATTGCATATGAGATATGCCGAAATACCGATATGTGATATGCATGGACTCAAAAGGTTATAGATGCGAGTCTATATTTCTTTGAAATCCGGGTAAGGCTCACAGTCGTTTTTTCAATGTATTTCGTGGTATTGTTAATGTATGTTCTATTTCGGGATTAATGTCGGAGAAAGGCCGAATGGTGGGGTAAACCCGTGTCCGCCGTTCCCTTCATTTGTAAAATTGTTTCTATTCTGAACATTTCAGTTCACGCTATAAGAGGTATGCTATAACAAAAACGTGTTATAAAACACGATGAAGGTAGAGCAGACAAGGAGGGGGATTCCTCGAGAAGAAGACAGAGAGCTTGAGTACCCGAGAGCCTGAGTGCCAGAGAGCCAAAGAGAAGGAGGCGCCAGACGGAGAAGCAGAGCTAGACAGAGCTATAGAGCCATAGAGTGAGAGGGCCAGATAGAGCCAGAGAGCCAGACAGAGCCTGAGAGTTACTCAGAGAAGCTTGAAAGACAGAGAGCTTGAAAGCTAGAGCGCCACAGAGCCGTAGAGCAATAGAGCTTGATAAAGGCTTAGTGAGAAGGTGAGCCAAAGAGCCAGAGGGTCAGGTAGATCCGCAGAGCTATAGAGACAGAGCCAGAGAGTCCAGAGAAGCATTGGAAGACTGCTAAAGGCAGAGACAGTGCCATCCGTGGAGGAAGGCTAAGAACAGGATGCAGTGCAATCCTTGAATCTGTTTCACCGAGACAACGAGGGATGTAGATGTTATTCTAAGCCCAATTGGTTCAGTTCAATAACCATTGGAGTTGAGTGTGGAGCTTGTAAAATAAATCAAGCCATAATCCCAAAGAGCCTAGTCAAATTAACAAGTGCTCACAGCGACGTAGCCCACGAGAGTTGGGTGAACTCCTTTATTATATTGCTATCATGAGTGTGTTTATTTTTTGCATTATTTACTGTTATGAGTCTATATCAGTTTAAGAAAATGAATCATTAAAGCACTTAATCAGCATATCTCAAGCAAAATCATACACCTATTCAATTTCTTAATTACGCACAATTGTCAACATAAGCAAGATCTGGAATATATTTCATAAGCTTTGGAATGGGAGAGGTTCTTGTAAGCTTGACAAGAAGTCTAGTTCTCCATTTCAGATCTGGTGGTATCAGAGCTAGTTATACCTTAGATCAGGTGGTATATCAGATCAGGTTATATCAAATCAGAATGCTTGATTGACAGAGCAAACTATTTGCTTGTTTAGCTTGAAAGGTGTTTTAAACAGTACAAAGGATTTTGCTGTTTGTAAATTGACTGTTGTTTGAGTTTGCAAAGGTTCAGGAAAAGCTACTGATAGCTAAGTCCAGGAGAGGAAAAGAAGGAAGAAGGGCTGAAGGCATTCTTCTTATCCCAAAGTACCTCAAGGCAATCCTTGAAGCACAAGAGGTTCATTGCAAAAGTCTGCTTGAATAAAAGCTTGAATCTGAAGTCATTTAGTTCAGAAATTTGTCTAAACTTTGTTGAAGTTCTTTTGTTCATTTTCATAATGATAACTTCTACAAGTGAGTCCTCAAAACCCTCCTTCATCACAAGATTTTGTGATAATTACATGACGCAAGACTTGTTCATCATAATGGATATGGTGAGAGAAATGAGTGTTGGACTTTGAGAGCAGTTGAATTCCATGAAGGAAGAGCAGCAGTTGCTTTCTAACAAATTGCAGGAAGTGGAAGGCCAACTTCATATTGCAAATATGGATCTGGAAATGGTGCATGAGATGGAGACACAACTCCTTGTTGCCAAAGAGGCCTTAGTCAAGTATCAACTTGAAGAAGAGGTAAATCATTCTAGTTTTTCCTCAAATTCCTCTAAGAATGTTTATGTTGGTTCTTTTGAAAAACATACCAGAGGCATAGGATCCAAGTTAATGTCCAAAATGGGCTATGAAGGAAAAGTCTTGGGCAAACATGCACAAGGTATAGTTGAGCCAATCATAGTTGAGGAAAGGCCTAAGTATTTGGGTCTTGGCTATGGACAAGCTTATGGAGAAAGTTCTAAAGTTTCCATGAAGACAATTGAAGCAGTTCCTAGTAGGAGTTTTATTACAGGTCTTCTACCTCAGGAATGTGAAGATTGTATTCATGGGGAATACAATAGCTTGAAACATCATTTTCAGGAGGAAGGTGTTCATAAGCATGCACTTGAGCCAGAGAGTTGTGGAAACTCTGAAAGCAATGAAGAGGTTGATGGTGTTCCAAAGGGAGCTACTTCTTCATTCAATTCACCTCCTCATGAAGGTAATAAAGGTGAAAAAGAAAGGTATAAATTTGGTTTTAACCATATTCCTTTTGATTATGTTTAGCATGGTGAATTTCCATATAAGCATGAGAAAAGAATTGCATGATCCTTTTGTGGTTTGGATAACCATAGTGTTTCTAGATGTTGGAAGAGAATGGCCGCATACAAAACTTTTCAAGGAAAAGAAGCAAGAAGCCAAAGGTCCATTGGACAAGGAAAATCATGTTGGTGAGAAGATGCACATGCATTGCACTTATTGCCATAAGCAAGGACACATTGCTGAAAAGTGTTGGACTTTGAATCCAACAATGCTTCCATGAAACTTGAAGAAGGTGGAAAGAGAGAATGGCAGGAATGGAAAGAAAGATTCCATAATTGATGTGTTTCAGGATGATTCACATATTGATGACAATGTGTAGACAAAGGAACACCTTTGAAATGGATTGGTAAGAAATGGTTAGAATTCTTATCCAATTAAAGTTGCATGTCCTTTAATGTGAAAATAAATGCATTATATCTATATTTTTTTGCTAATGGAATGCAAGTTGTAGGATGGAAAAGTTGAGTATGCAGACTCACTTTATTGCAACAAAATTATGTTCATTTAAGCTTTGAAAGTAGATGTACATGTGATCAATGAGCTTGTACTTATGATTGTACTTAAAGAGAAAGTCGAAGGATGAAATGCATGCATGAGAATGATATGCATGAACACAGGGATGATGATGATTTCCTTGTATTTTGAATATGTATGTGTGATTAACTTGAAGGGTTGATTACTTTGTTTAAACATGCATGTAATGTAATATTGGTTTGGGAAAAGTTGATTTGGTCTCCAAGATTGTAAAAGGGAGATAATGATGAAGTGTTTCATCTTTGTAAAAGAATCCTTAAAGTTCTTTTGTACATGCTTGACTTGAAGGGTCAATTGTTGATAGGGCGTGTTTTGATGGCTTGTGTTTTAGTCAATCATTTGTAAACAAGAAGTGAAGACATGATGATGAAGCAAGAAATTATGTCGTCAAGTTGTTTTCTTGTATTCTGACAAGATGTCAAAATTTGCAGCAACATTCAGCATTATTGTTGAAAACATGAGATTATATCATGTTTGTTGAACTAGCCTTGGATCGATGATCAAGGAAGAGAAGTCCAAACTACCTACTGTAACCTTCTCAACAGGAGTTCTGCATGAAGTCAAGAAGGAAGATAGTTCTTAACCGGAGGACAAGCACATCCAGGAAGGAAATTATTGACTATCTTCAAGTTTTGGTTCAGAGGCATTAGCTATGCAAGGCAAGTGTATGGAGGCTGAAAGAAGATGGTGTTGTTACTCTCATCTACTATACAGATCAGTAGATTAGTCTTTTGGGGTCCAAAAGATTCCCAATGGGGAGGAGTGATTCGAAAATGATCCTCGATGACTTTTTAATCCTCAAAAATGAAAGGTAAAGGGTGCTCTTGGAAAGGGTATCATTGCGTAGATCTCTTCATTCTAAATCTAATGCAATTTGAATGGACTAAAACATACTCTGGATGAAGGAGTTATTGTAAAATGAAAATTGCCTAATGTCCTTAGAGGAGGCAATTTCCTTCATTCCCAAACTATATTGAAAAATGTTGAATTTTTAGTATAGGCTCATGGGCCAATCCACAGCTACCACATGGCAGGCTGGAATTGGGCTACGTGGCCTATTCTAATTGGTCAAGGAGGAAATTGCATGAAATGGAGCAATATGGATATCACATCGGAGAAAGCCAGTGGTGTGTTATCAGACCTTGGCCTTGAAGGAATTGCGATAAGTGATCAGGGATTGCATGTGGACCATTGGATCGAGTGCGCAAATCAACAGTCAGGATGCGATCGAAAATATCAGTGATCGGGGAAGGTTGAGGACCATGACCCGTGCGACAATGCGATTTGTGACATGCGACATCGACGATTGGCTATCGACGAATCACATTGCAAACAATACAAAGACCATTTCATATGTGATATGCCGAAATACCGATATGCAATATGCGTGGACCCGAAAGGTTATAAATGCGAGTCTATATTTTTTTGAAATCTGGCTAAGGCTCACAGTCGGTTTTTCAATGTATTTCCATGCATTTCGTGGTATTGTTAATGTATGTTCTATTTTGGGATTAATGCCGGAGAAAGGTTGAACGATGGGCTAAACCTATGCGTGCCATTCCCTTCATTTTTAAAACTGTTTCTATTATGAACATTTCAATTCATGCTATAAGTGGTATGTTGTAACAAAAACGTGTTATAAAACACGATGAAGGCAGAGCAGATAAGGAGGGGGATTCCTCGGGAAGAAGACAGAGAGCTTGAGCGCTTGAGAGCCCGAGTGCTAGAGAGACAAAGAGAAGGCTGTGCCAGATAGAGAAGCAGAGCCACAGAGCGAGAGGGCTAGACAGAGCCAGAGAGCTAGACAGAGCCTGAGAGTTACTCAGAGAAGCTTGAAAGCCAGAGTGCCACAAAGCCCCAGAGCCACAGAGCTTGATAGAGGCAGAGCAAGAAGGTGAGCCAAAGAGCCAGAGGGTCAGGCAGAGCCGGAGAGCTGCAAAGATAGCCAAAGAGCTACAAAGCCAAAGATTCTAGAGAAGCATCGGAAGACTGCTGAAAGCTGAGACAACGCCATCCATGGAGGAAGGCTAAGAACGGGATGCAGTGCAATCCTTGAATCTATTCCACCAAGACAACGAGGGATGTAGATGGTATTCTAAGCCCAATTGGTTCAGTTCAATAACCATTGGAGTTGAGCGTGGATCTTGTAAAAGAAATCAAGCCATAATCCCAAAGAGCCCAGTCGAATTGATAAGTGCTCATGGAGACGTAGCCCACGAGAGTTGGGTGAACTCCTTTATTATATTGCTGTCATGAGTGTGTTTATTTGTTGCATTGTTTACTATTATGAGCCTATATCAGTTTAAGCAAATGAATCATTAAAGCACTTAATCAACATATCTCAAACAAAAGCATACACCTATTCAAGTTCTTAATTCCGCAAAATTGTCAACATAAGCTAGATTTGGAACATATTTCATAAGCTTTGGAATGGGAGAGGTTCTTGTAAGCTTGACAAGAAGTCTAACTCCCCATTTAAGATCAATAAATATCTCATCAATCATTCATAAATCTCTCCACAAATATCTTGTCAATCAATCATAAATCTCTCCACAAATATCTCAGCAAAAGTTAATAACTTCAATATTTTCAAGTGGATCATTATTCCAACATTTCTCCCCCATAATGATCATTTGTAAATATTCCAAGATCATCTTTGAATTGTCTTCATCTTTAGTCTTTTAAATGTCTTGAGTTATCTTTGTCTTCAATCTTCTGGATTCTGCTCCATCTTCAATCTTCTTCATATTCATTTGTATCTTTAGTTATCATTGTCTTCATGTGTTGCATCATCTAGATCTTGAGTCAATATTCTGAATTGCATCATTTTTATATCAAGGATTTCTTTCTCTTGCCCTTGACCTTATCATGGGTTTTTTTGTGGCTTACCCTCAAACATTACAAATTCCAAGTGATTTCGGCTTATTAATAAACATCAAGTGGTTTTGGTTAACCGCAAACCATTCATTACATTAAGTGGTTTTGTTTGACCACAAACCTACCTATGACATTACAAATTGGTTTTCGGATTACCACGAACCATTAAAAGAGCTATTCGTGCTTCATTTGACTCAAGAAACAAATTTTTCCTTAAAAACAATTAACTTTTGGGGAACCGATTGACTCATGAAATTTATGTGAGAGATATTGTTATACAATTGAACATTTGATTTTGTAGAAACCTCTCAACATAGAATAAAACCTTTTCCATTAATTTACATCAATCCAACCACATTGTATTTTTATATGGGGGTTTGATATATCCTTATTCCAACACTTAAGATGATCATGACTTGTTTGACCACAAATACCGCAGGGATGTAGATTCCAACATTTATCTTGTAGGTGTCCTTTCCTTCCACAATGATTGCAATATTGTTCTTGCTTCTTCATTTGCTTTGTTGCATTGATAGATGATTCCCTATTATCAATGTTTCTCCTTTAACAAATTTGTTAGCTACATCACTAGTGTGTCCTTCTTAACCAAGGCCTTCCTGCTTTGTTCTTACACTTATTTGTATAGGTTTTTGAATTGCTTGACCTGCTTTGCCTAAACTTCTTCCATCATAACTCATTTTGTTAAGAAGTTTAGAACCAATTCCCTTTGTATGATTTTCAAAATTCCCAATTTCACTATCTTCAGCTTGAGACCATCACCTTCAACATGAAATTCACTTTCTGCACTATCATCCTCAACTTCATAACATGCAAGAGATACATGGACATTTTCATTCTTATCATCACAATCACTATCAACTATCAGGTCACTTGTATCACAGGCTGCATCACGTTTTTCTTTCTCTTGACTTAATTTATTTACTTCTCTTTCAAGTGTTGACATTACATTTTCTTTTGCCATTAATTCTTGTTGCAAAGCTTCTATCAATTGATATTTCTTATCATTAAGTTTTAGAAGATCACTTATCTATTCATCTAGTGAAAACAACCTTTCTTCTTGCTTATTTATGTGATCTCTGGTGGAATCAACATGGCCTTTAAAAAACTTGTTTCTTATGGAATTTTCCTGTTTATATTGTTTATCTAGCTTGTCAATTTGTGTTATAGGCTCTAGTGCCTCCTTCCTTCTCCTATTGTGTCATATTTGTAAATCCTTCAATCCTATCCCAAGTTGTTCTTAAGGGGGGATGTTAGGATATTCCGACACATAGGAAATAGTTAAGTTCAACTTGGTCTAGTATAGAGTTAGGTATAGAGTTAGGTAAAGTGTGTTTCTTTACCGTTGTACATTTTGTAACTTACAATCCGACGGTCACGATATGTAGTGATCCGACGGTTCATTCTCTCCTCGGTATTACCGACACTTGATCCGTGGCTTGACACCCGATTGGTCCATGAATTCTATTTAAAGCGCATGGAGGGTCATTTGTAGGTTAACCGTGCATGAGAGAAGCTTATGTAAATTTTCATTCTTTTATTAATAAATTGCCTGTAGTAGCCACGTTGGCGCAGGCCGTGGACTGTTTCCCTCTCTGAGGGTTTTAACCACGTCAAAATACTGGTGTATTGATCTGTGATCTGTTTGTGAGCAGTGTCCTTTTGGTGTTCTGTCTGAGGAACTTACCCTGTAAATTCTTACAGCCTGCTCTCTGGCAACTGTCACAGGCTTGGACGAATTTTTTTGCATCTTTAAAAATTGTGGGCCAATAATACCCTATTTGCAGCACCTTATGTCCAATCCTCTTACCAGCAAAGTATCTGCCACATGGTCCGTCGTGACAGGCCTTTAAAATGTCAAAGATTTCATCCTCACGAACGCATCTCCTGATATGCATATCTGCCCCTGTGTGAAACAGGTAGCCCCCAATCCAAGAAAACCGAACACTTCGTTGAACAATCTGTTTCCGCTCATTGGGAGATAGATGTTTCGGTAATTTACCTACTACCATGTAATTGGCAACATCAGCATACCAAGGTGTTTTAACAACAACAAAAAACAGATGTTCGTCTAGAAATTGGTCTTCAACTATGGCTGCGTCGATTGGCTTTGGCATTCATGAGAGAAAATCAGCTACTGGATTTTCTTTTCCAAGTCGATCCTTGATTGTAATATCAAATTCCTGCAATAATATCAACCATCTGGTTATTCTGCCATTTGTGACAGGCTTATTTGCTAAATATTTTATGGCAGAATGATCTGTATACAAGATAACATGATATCCAGTCATGTAATGCCTGAACTTATTGACAGCATGTATTACAGCTAGAAATTCTTTTTCAGTGATAGTATAATTCAATTCAGCAGGGGATAAATTTTTGCTAATGTAATAAATTTCATATGGTTTTTTATCCTCCTCTTGCCCAAGGACTGCTCCAATGGTTGTATCTGAGGCATCTAATGATATCTGAAATGGTAAATCCTAATTTGGTCCTCGAAGGACTGGGGCTGTGGACACAAGCTTCTTCAGATCCTGGAAAGCACGTTCACATTTTTCTGTCCAGAGAAAGTCAACATTCAACATTCCCTGTTAGTGCATACAGAGGTGTAGCAATATGTGAAAAATGTTCTATAAACCTCCTATAATAACCAGAAAATCCAAGAAAACTGCGTACCTCCGTTTGAGTGGTAGGATTAGGAATAAGCAAAATTATTTGGATTTTGGCTGGATCAATCTGAATGCGAGCTGCTGAAATATAGTGTGCTAGGATAAGTCCTTCAGTCATCATCATATAGCATTTTTCATGACCTAAACAAAGCCTTGTAGCAATGCAGCGTTGTAGGACTTTTTCCAATGTGTCCAATGCTGGATCGAACACGTCTTCGTATGGTGTAAAGTCATCCATATATACTTCAAGTCCTTCATTTATTAAGTCTGCAAAAATAATGAGGATAGCCCTTTGGAATGTGGTAGGAGCATTGCATAAGCCAAAAGGTAGAACTCTGTAGGCAAATGTTCCCCAAGGACAAGTAAAAGTGGTTTTGTCTTGGTCTTCAGGGGAAATCTGGATCTGATTATATCCACTGAAGCCATCTAGGAAGGAAAAGAATTTCTTTCCTACCAAAGTGTCTAATACTTGGTCGATAAATGGGAGAGTGAAGTGGTCTTTTTGTGTTGCCTTGTTTAGCTCTCTATAGTCCACACAAATTCTCCACTTCCCATTCTTTTTTGGTACCACCACAAGTGGAGAGACCCATTTACTATCGGAGATAGGATAGATGAAATTGACATCTAAAAGTTTTTTAAGTTTAGCATTTACCACATCTTTTAGATGAGGATTAAGTCTCCTTTGAGGCTGGCGGACAGGTCTCGCATCCTTTTCTATGTAAATGTGGTGTGTACATAATTGGGGATCAATTCCTTTCATATCAGGGTAGTCCCATGCAAATGCTTCTTTATATCTCCTTAATAATTGGATGAGCTTCTCTTCTTGTTTGGAGGTGAGGTTGGCATTAATGTTTAAGGTCTTTCCTCGTTCAATTTCCACAATTTTGTTATTTGCAATAGAGGTAACAAGTATCGTTTGGTCGTGTGTTTCTCTTAGAGGATCTTCTTCTAATTCATTCTCGAATGCTGCCTCTATCATGTGACATTGCGTGTGGGATCTGAGTTCAGTCTGACTAATAAAATTATTAATGGCATCATCTTATGTTTGATCTTTGAAATCAAGTGCCTCTTGTATGGTTAATGGAGATCTAATGTTGTATGTAAGGTATGACATAGGGTGCCTATTAGTTTTTATTATTGTGACGCTTGGTTTCGCTGGAGGATATAAATTTAAGTTCTTGCTGTTTGCTCCTCTGGTTATGGTCATATTGCCTTCTCGGCAGCCAATATAAGCATCGGCAGTTGCAAGCCAAGGTCTACCTAAAATCAATGGATGTCCATCAAGTTGGTTTTTGGGATTTATTATCAAAAAATCAGTTGGATATTCCCAGGAATCAACATATAACATAACATCATGTAATGTGCCTTCTGGCCTAACCACCGATCGGTCAGCTAGTTCTAGTAAAGTAGAGGTGGGTTCTATAGATGTAATGCCTAGCTTTTGGCAAGTAGTAGTTGTTAAGATATTGATTGTAGCACCTAGATCAACTAAGGAATTGGAGAAGGTTTGCCCATCAATTTGTATGGTTACTACTGCATTTCCTAAGTCTTCGTATTTAATAGGTGTTTCTTTCCCTGATAATAAGTCAGATAGAGTAACAACTACTTGGACTCTTGGGTTATTTGTGATATTCCTCCTTGGTTTCTTTACGCATAATTCTTTGATAGTCCTCGCGTATATCGGGATGTCTTGAATGGCTTGGAGGAATGGAATTTTTATGTAATAATTTTTTAATTCTCCCAGAATGTCAAAATCGGGATATTGTGTAGGTCAAGGTATTATCAATCGTTCTGGAAATGGAGGAGAGGATGTGGTTGCTTGATTATGAATTTGTTGTTCATTCGCATCCTCTCCCCGTGGCGATTGTTCCCTAGGTAACTAATTTTCAACACGAAATGTCTTATCTCCCTCTGTTTCAACAATACCCCAGATCTTAGTTGAAGATCATTACACTCCCTCAGATCAGCTTCTATTTCTTGTGTTTATACTATTTGGACAGATTGGACCGGTCTATTATTTGGATTAGGGTTGGGTTGGGCTGGGAGCTGCAGTCTCAGGTTAGTCTGGGGGTTTTGTTGTAAGGCTGGCAGTGTAGGTTGAGGGAGCGGAATGGTTCCTACTAGTTGATGCATCGGTCTTTGCCAGTTTGTCTGCCAGGCTTGATTTTGTGAAGTAGGAGGGGTCCATTGTGTTGGGTAAGCATTATTTTGCCAATATGGTGGGGCATATGGAAAATTCAGCCAATTGGATTGATTTTCTTGGTTCAGCCATAGGTCTGATGAAGGAAATGATTGTGGTGACCAATTCGGGAAAGGAGGCTGAGGTTGATTTTGCCACATATTATATTGTTGAGCATTATACTTTGGAGGCTGAAAAGAAGAAGTCGGGTCCAAGAACATACCAGACTGTCGTGGCTGCCACTGACGGTGTTGATTGAGTAGATACACCGACTCTGGCTCCTCTTCTGCTTCCTTGTATACTGCTTTTAATATGGGAAGTGAGGGACAGTTCTCTGTAAGGTGGTCTTTTGTGCAGATGGCACATGTTTGGACTACATCTAGTGGACATTCCTTATGGCTATGCTTCTTTCTGCATCGGGGAAAAAATATTGCCAAATTTTGTTCTACCTCCTCTTTCTTTTGCTTAGCCTGCATAATATCAAGTTGTGTTGTTAGTGTCCCTAGTATATCAGTTTTAAAATTTTCCAATAAATTTCCAATTTCTGCATGTGTTACTCCTTCTATCGAAATTCTATTATCTCTTACAAACCGATCATGGTCTGCCGATTTTAGTCTTGTGCTGCCTCTCGAGCTCCCGATACATAAATCAATAACGTCAGCAAAATTTTCCTGATAAATATCTCATTTTCCCATAATGTTTAATGTTTCAATCCATTGTTCTTTCATTCCCCTAATTAAGTTTGTTTTTAACACATTATCAGGTAAAGGTAGTGATGGATAAGGAGATCTTTGAAGATTATATTGAAAGCATTCCACATACTCCTCTAATGTTTCATTTGGTCTAGCTACCATTTGGAATATCTCGTCTTTTAGTTCCCTAGACCAGTAATAGTCTTGATATTTTTTTAGAAAAGATTCTTTCATTTGATCCCAGTTATTTATAACACTGCCACCTAATCCCATGAACCATCTCAAAGCAGCCCCCTTTAATGTAGAGGGGAATAATTTAAGTTTCTAAGGGTCGGTGGTGTAGTCATAACTTCTACATAGCACGTCGAATTCAAACAGAAATGCATCTGGATCTTCTGATGTCAGACCATGGAATGTAGGGATATGCTGAAGAGGAATTGCCTTCATAGGCGCATTTTCTGCAGTATCCACGATAGGGTATTATAGAGTATAGGTTTGGGTGTTAGGCTGATTCTGGGCCATTTGATTGAATATATGCCAATAACCTTCTGGGATATCTAGGAGGGTATTCCTAGGTTGAGAGGGAATGGCTTTAACAGGAATGATTTTAATGGCACTTCCTTTATCTGGGATAATGAGAGTACCTAATTTCTGAGGGGATTGAGTTTCCTCAAAAATGATTTTTGCAGCACTTCCCTTATCTGGGCTGCTTAATGGCTGAATTGTCCCAAGAGGAGACCTTGGTTCCTCAGTTTCCCCTGTCTCTCCTCTTCCTTCACAAAGATTGCTGAAATTCCCTTCTTGCAATAGTTCTGGACTGGAATTTTCAATTTCTTGAAAATCCTGCTCTTTGGTTTGACTATGCACCTCAGCAAAGGCTACAGATGGTGATCTTGTGGCCTGAAGGGAACTAGTAGGCTGCCTGGAAATAACTTTCTTGAGTCCTATTGAAGGCTGAGATTCTGATTTTTTAAAGATTTCGTCTATGAAGGTTGATCGGCCAAGGGTCACTGCCCCCTTAGCTTTTTTGGGCTTGGGTAGAGGTTTGGAATTCTTTTCTGGTTTTTTCTGCTTAGTCATGCACACATAAATCAACTACTAGGTTCTACCCAATTAAAACAATGACAAATCTGAAGGAAAGCGGGCAGAGGAGCAGGGTTGTTACATGCTCCGCACGTAGGTTCTTACCTTCCATTTTTAAAACCCAATTCTTCCCTAGCAAGACCTTACACTACTCTGAAAAAAACAAATGGCTACACTCTCTCCCCGGCAACGGCGCCAAAATGTGGAGTCATAAAAAGGGTATCTTTCACCTCTAATTACCTCACATTAATTTGTCAATCCATGAACATTTTTCTATTTCAAAGAGTGTCTCAGTCTGAGGCTCACATTTGCCAGAGTAATGCTAGTAGTATAGTGCTTAAGAAAATACAAGAGTAAATGGATGCTGGAAAGGAAATCTACTTACATCAAAAGATATTGAAGCCTAAATCATTCACTCAAAAAAAAAAGAAATATATCAGTCAAGGGTCCAGTAACAATAACTCATATGTTATGCTCTTAACCTGCAAATGATACCCAAATACAGAATATGCAAAGAAAAGATATGCGAAGAAAAGATACCCAGAACACAGAATAGCAATGATTTTATTATTCAGAGAGTAATGTTCGCTTGCCTCTTCGAGGGGGCAACCTCCAATAGAGCAGAGCTCGATTACAAAATAAGACATGATGCTCCTTGTAGGGAGTCTATATCCTTTATATATGACTCATACATGCAATACCACGGGCCAATACCGTGGTATTACTAATACCATCTGTCTAATACTATGACCCATTTGCAACTAACTGTGGTTCCGTTATTAATTGTGGATTAACCACTTACAATTATTAATATGGGCTTTATTGACTCTTGACTATGACGTGGTCCCATTACATAAATAGGGGTTAGGGTGGGACCCTAACATGCCCTCCCCCTTAAGACTAGCCTTGTCCTCAAGGCTGAAGCTACGAAAACTGCTGAAGAATAGTGGCTGGCTCCCAAGTTGCATCTTCCGGAGAGGTGTCTTTCCATTTGACAAGGAATTCCTTATTCATGCGGCCGCGCAGTTGCTTGACTCGTGTGTCTAGGACCTGTTCTGGTTGAAGCCAGGTGGACCCTTCTTCGTCCAATTCCAGTAGACTAGTCTGAATTCTGCAATTATTCCCAATCACTTTCTTGAGGCATGAGACATGAAAAAGTGGATGGATTTTTGCAGTAGGTGGCAAGGCCAACTTGTAGGCCACTTCTCCAATGTGCTGAAGTACTTGATATGGTCCGTAAATTTTGGAAGAGTTTCTGACACCCCTTGTCTTTGAGTGATGTTTGCTTATATGGTTGGAGCCGTAAAAAGACCTGATCCCCTTCTTGAAATTGGTTCTCTTAGCGATGCTGGTCTACCTATTGCTTCATGCGGTTCTGAGCTTGATGAAGATTCTCCCGAAGATGGGCGAGCATGGTTGCGCGGTGTTGTAAGAGTTGATCCACTACTTGTACTTTTGAGAATCCCTTGAGATATGAAGTAGGTGAAGGCGAGAGTTGACCATATACTGCTTCATAGGGAGTCATTTTGGTGGTGGCATGATAGTTGGTGTTATACCACCATTCAGCCAGAGGTAGCCACTGTACCCAAAGGTGTTGCTTTTCTGAAGTGAAAGACCTAAGGTAGGTTTCTAGACATTTGTTGATGGCTTCGGTTTGACCATCTGTTTGTGGATGATAGGAAGTATTGAGTTTTAGTTGAGTGCCTTGTATTCTGAAGAGTTCCTGCCGAAAATTGTTGGTGAAGATTGGGTCGCGGTCGGACACAATAGAAGTGGGAATGCCATGCAATTTGAAGATCTGATCCATGAAAGATTGAGCAACCAAAGTTGGTGTAAACGGGTGGGGTAGAGCACGGAAATGAGCATACTTCGACAATCGGTCCACAACCACCATGATGACTGACTTGTTCCCTGACTTTGGAAGACCTGTAATGAAATCCATAGAAACCTCCATCCAAATTGATGCCAAAATGGGCAATGGTTGTAATGTGCCTGGTGTGTTGATGGTTTCCCCTTTGTGGCGTTGACAGACATCGCATTCTGCTATGAAGGTAAGGATGTCCTTTTTCATGCTTGTCCAAAAAAATGATCTTCTGGTGCGAGCATACGTCTTTTGAAAGCCCGAGTGTCCTGCAATGGGAGATGAGTGCAACTCTATCAAAATGCGACTTTTGAGGGTGGATGTTGGTGATATTACAACTCTGTCCTTGTAGCGAAGAATATCATCCTACCACGAGTAGCCCTTGGTGGAATTTGGATCTGCCTGCAATTGAGAAATGAGCTGGGAGAGCCCGGGGTGTGAAAACCATTCCCTGTGAGCTTCTTCAATCCATTATGGAATGGGGAGGGAAATTGCTAGCAGGGTACTTTCCTCCTCAAATTGACGAGATAATGCATCTGCTACACTATTGTCTTTCCCTTTCTTGTAAATGATCTCATAATCATATCCCAGCATTTTGGCTAGCCATTTATTTTGTTTTGGGGAGGATAGACATTGCTCCAAAAAATATTTAAGACTGTGATGATCTGTGCGGATTTGGAAACGTCGCCCCAATAAATAAGGTCGCCAGGTGTTGACTGCATGTAAGATGGCCATAATTTCCTTCTCGTAGGTAGATTGGCCCAGATTCCTCCCACTGATTTGTTGGCTTGTGAAGGCCAACGGTCACCCTTCCTGCATTAAGACCGCCCCAATACCTGTACCTGAAGCATCACATTCAATGACAAAAGATTTGGTGAAGTCAGGTAGTGCTAAAACTGGAGTGGAACACATGGCATTTTTTAGAGCTGTAAAGGCCTGATGTGCTTCCTCATTCCAGAAGAATGAATTTTTCTTTAGGAGTTGGGTGAGGGGCTTCGCTATGCGACCATAGTTGCGGACAAATTTACGATAATAGCCTGTGAGACCCAAAATCCTCGTAAGCTCTTCAAGGTCTTAGGTTGAGGTCATTCCTGCATTGCTTGGATCTTTTTGGGGTCCACCTTGACACCCTCACGCCCCACAATGTGGCCCAAATACTCTACCTCTGCCATGCCAAATGAACACTTGGACATCTTCACAAATAATTTTTGCTTGCGGAGCAGTTGCAAGAGTAGATCTACATGCTGAAGATGTGCTGCCCAAGTGCAACTATAGATGAGGATGTCATCGAAGAAGACAAGGACAAATTTCTTGAGGTATGGTTTGAGAATGTGGTTCATAAGGCTCTGAAAAGTAGAGGGGGCATTAAAAAGACCAAATGGCATGAAAAAGAATTCATAGTGGCCTTCATGAGTTCTAAAAGCAGTCTTGGGTATGTCGACTTCCTTCATGCGGATCTGGTGGTAACCTGAGCGAAGATCCAACTTCGTGAAAAATTGAGCACCATTGAGTTCATCCAGCAAATCATCAACCACCGAGATGGGAAATTTATCTTTGACTGTCAGCTTATTGAGGGCCCTGAAGTCAGGACACATCCGCCACTCTGCATCTTTTTTGAGCACCATGACCACTGGGGATGAATAAGGACTGATGCTGGGACGAATGACCCCTGCTTCCAAAAGTTCCTTGATGATTTTTTCTATTTCGTTCTTTTGGGTGAACGGATATCTGTATGGGCGCATATTTGGGGGTTGGGCCCCTGGAACCAAGGTGATGCTATGATCATGTTCCCCTCGCGAGGGTGGAAGCCCATGAGGCTTGTCAAAGACCAGCATATGGTTGTTTAAAATCTGTTGCATCTCAGGATGAAGTGGCGGCTGCTTGGTTTCAACTCCCTGGATGGCATTAAATTGAGCTACCACTCCATGATTTCCATTTTTTAACAATTTTTCCATCCTATGCGACCTTATGATAGAGGGGGCTCCCGCCTAGAGTCCTCGAAGGGTATGTGTGTGGTCGTTCTGCTTAAAACTCATATACAACTCCTGGAAATCCATTGTGATTGGCCCAAGAGTGTAGAGCCAGTCAGCGTCGAGGACAATGTCACAACCCCCCATGTGTATGGCAAACATGTGGGTTTTCAACTGATAATCCCCCATTTGAAGTTTGACATTTTCACAACGGCCTTCAGATTTCATTGTGCCTCCATCTGCAATTTGAACTTGGAATTTAGAAACTACTCGTACAAAGCAATGCACCGTTTCTGCGACTTTTTGGTGGATGAAATTATGTGTACTTCCACTATCAATCAAGAAAACTATTGGGCGATGTTTAATAAACCCTCTGTGAGGGGAAGAAATCCCTGCCAAGGCATGCAACGAAAGAACTGGTTCGTCAGAGACATTGTCCTGTTGGTTGTCGTCCTTTAGTGGCTCATGTTCCTCGAGTGGTGGATCTTCCTCTGTTGAGTTTTAGTCAGTGGCATCTATTTGAAAGAATTTGGGCTCCTTACATTTATGACCTGGGGATTATTTTTCATCACAGTAGTAACATAGTCCTTGCTTCCTTCTTTCGGCCATTTCCGCAGGGGACACCTTTTGGACCTTAAGTGTTTGAGTTGTGTTGTGAGCCTATGGGGGACGACCTTTAGTGGGGAAATTTGGGCGACTGTATTGGGCTGCTAATGCACGTTCCACCTTACGAGCTACCTGGAAAACCTCCGTCCACGTGGGAGGGTGGTGAAGTCAAACTTGAGCTTTGATGGCTTCTTTAAGACCGCTGATAAAACATTCCATGTAGAACTCATCTGTGAGACCCGTAGTGCGGAAAGCTAAGCATTCAAAAGAGGTAATATATTCATCCACTGTACCCATCTGTCGGAGCTTAGTGAGACGACCCAAATAAGAGTCTTCCTGTTCAAAGCGATCTCGAAGAGCTTTGGTAAATTGGGTCCAAGTCCTAAAAGATCCATTGCAACTTTGATGCCATTCCCACCATTGCCACCGTTCATTGTCGAAGTACATGCTCCCCAACATAAGCTTAGTCCCATCATCTAGGATATGATTCAATTTGAAATACTGCTCCATTTGTGATAGCCATGCGGGCGTGTGAGAACTGTCAAATTTATGCATATCCAACTTGGGAGGTCGCTGACTGGGTGGTGGATGGGTGTGCCAGACGTGAGGAGAGTGGCTAGATTCACCGTAATTGCATTCATTGCCATTATACCCCTCCTCTTGGGCTTGCTCCTTGCCCTTTGGGATAAAACCCTCTATTTGGATACTTAGTCCGCGAAGCTGCCTTTGCATTCCCTCCAGATCTAGTCCACGAAGCTGAGTTTGGATTTCCTTCATATTTTCTTCAAGTTTGTCCATCCTTTCATTGGCCATCGCTTGAGCTCTAGTTGCTATCATACACCGACCTGATGAAAAATTGGGACCGCCAAAAATTTTTCACAATTAATTGAATGGTACCACCATGCTCAGCTTGTCGTCCTGATTTTAATGGGCTAGATCACCAATAAGCGCCCCAGAATATCTCAGATTTTTATTTTTTTGGAACTCTTAACGGAGTTTTACTCCTTCTTGATCAATACTACAGTCGCCAAATCCTAAAAATACCAATGCGGCCAAAAGTCCTGCGACAATTATACCCTCGTATGGGAACCCTTCACAACGACTCTGGTCTGGTGGATCTGAGAGATTTGAATGGAAGATCGGGTAGCGCTGGACGAATGAACTGAATGCTTCTGCATATCTAATGACTCTAATAGATCGGAATTTCTGATTGGGACCGATGTCTGCTGCTGCTGCACTCCTTTTCTCCAGCGGATCTGGAAGAGATGATGAAAAAAGGGAACTAGGGTCTTGAGGAGTGTCAGGTGCTACAGATCGCAATATACATAAGGGGTCTGGCAGTAGTACTCGGCCCAATGTTTCAGGGCTCTAACTAAGGAGGGTCGACCGTACCCTTAGCCGTACCACCCGACTACCCTATCGTACGGGCGAGTAATCTCTCCGAGTGCTGTTCTCGGTGTACTGTAGCTACTAGACGGCCGATGGTTTATATATGGCAAGGTTTTCAGGGAGCCTATGGGGCTTCCGATATACCCAGAGGGTACGTGGAAGATAATCCGCGCGCGGTTCTGTCTAATGCGCTACTACTCGAAGGGGTACCCACAGGGGTTACAAGGGAGTCCAACAGACGTGACCACCTCTTGTATTTCCTGCGTGCATGCCTCCCCAAATCCGCATATTTATGCGCTCAACGACAGATCCGTGGTTTAAAGACGTCGGAACACGTCTCGAGCCAAAAAAAACTTTTCTACTAAATGGAGATCCCACCGGCCCTGGAAAGAGCTCTGATACCACTTGTTATGCTCTTAACCTGCAAATGA
>APFE031023790.1:45859-75817 GCA_000404065.3 Pinus taeda | reverse complement strand
TTATAATTTAATCAATGAATTCGGGTTTGATATTTTTTAATGAGTAAAATAATACAAAATTGCAAAATTAAATCATAAAAAAATTGAAATTACTCCTTATAAAATAAAATAATAAAAAAAAATGGACTTGATTCCCATACGAACACACTCTAACTGGATCTATGGTTAATTTTTGTTCTCCTGAGATTTCGAAATCCAGAGAGGGACCATATTAAAAGTTTCCACTAGTTGGTGTGTTCGCGGACGTCTTTATAAATATACATGGGTGCTCCTGTACATACAATAAAAACGGTGAGTGGGCAGTGCTCGGATTTGTCGACCTTAACTATATTCTCTGAAGAGTAGGCGAGCTTTCTTCTCTGAGAGGCACTGAAAGCAGGACACCGAATGTCCAGAGATCATAAATAGAAACATTCAGAGAATCCATGGCTTCCAAGGGCGATCAGAAGAAGGATAAACCCAGATTGTTTGGAGTGGATCTGGGCGATCAGAAGAAGGATAAACCCAGATTGTTTGGAGTGGATCTAACCCTACACTGCACTAATTTCGGCCTTCACGAACACCCAGCGACGTCATATTTAGCGGGCGAAACCCGTGCAAACAAGCAAGGTCATGAGGAGGTACCAGAGCTAACGGCTTCTGCTTCGAAGAGCACAAGCACCGTTCAGTGCCCTAAAGCCCGCGTCTTTTCTTGCCGCTATTGCTCGAAAAAGTTCTCCAGTTCTAAGGCACTGGGAGGCCATCACAATGCCCATAGAAATGAGCGCACTACAAGCAAACCGAATCCGATTTTGAAGAGCCCGCCGACTAACAGCTTTCAGTGTCCTCCTGTTGTAGGGCAGCAGCAGACTTTCAACCCCAGACTTTCTCACAAGTTTGAGGTGCAGAGAGTTGACCTATCAAATTATCGGCCTCACTTCGAGCAGTCGCCGCCCAATCTTCACGGAGAATTTGCGTCAAGTTCTCTATCTACTGTAAAAAGGGCCAGAAATGATATCGAATTGGTGTCCAGCTCAGTATCGTCTCTGAAAACGCCGAGAAATGGCCTCGAATTGCTGTCAAGCTCTTTTCCTTCTGTGAAAAGCGTCAGAAACGAAGATTATCGGCCCAATCTTCACGGAGAATTTTCGTCAAGTTCTCTATCTACTGTAAAAAGGGCCAGAAATGACATCGAATTGGTGTCCAGCTCATTATCCTCTCTGAAAACGCCTAGAAATGTCCTCGAATTGCCGTCAAGCTCTTTTCCTTCTGTGAAAAGGGCCAGAAACGAAGATTATCGGCCCAATCTTCATGGAGAATTTTCGTCCAGTTCTCTTTCTTCTGTAAAAAGGGCCAGAAATGACATCGAATTGGTTTCCAGCTCTTTATCTTCTGTGCAAAGGTCCAGAAATGGCCTCGAATTGGCGTCAAGCTCTTTGCCTTCTGTGAAAAGCGCCAGAAACGAAGATCCTGGGCAGCATAATACAACTGGTAATACAGAACATGCCGAGCTTGACTTGTCTTTGCATCTTTGAATCGTTCAAAATCTTATATTCTTTGATTACGTTATGCAACATTCTCCCTAGTTCGTTTCTATTTAAAATTTGGGCTTCCATTCCATTACCCAGGCTCGCCATGAACTCTGTACAGTGCGGTTGAACGTACTCTTTGTTATGATGATATAATAAGTTTACATCATAACTATATTCTTCATATCATATAGTCGGCTTTGCCATATAATCACTAACATGGGGCACTTTGATTTGAGAATACTCCATTGTCTGGATCGCCCCATAGATTTCTCTGAGTTTTAGTTTTGCCCATTAAATGTTTTGAAATTCAATGTAGATAATTTTAAAAATTGTCTTTCTATAGTTGATTTGTTTTAAACAATTCCAAAATTGAAATAATATAAAAGTCAACTTTTACATTCGATTTTCTTTGAGCAATCCTAGATGGTTAATATGATATTGGTTATTTTCAATTTTCTTAATAAATAGTTAATATGCTTATTTTCAGTTTTCTTAATAAATAATAATGAGGTTGAGTATGGATACGTTTGAAAATTGCTTTAGGACTAAAGTTCTTTCTTCTATGATATTTCTTGCTTCTTGTTGTGGATGGGGAGGAATGCTTTGTTTTATGCACATTGAATATGATGGGGGAGAAGAGGAAGACTTCTTCCTAGCCACCTTATAAGTTTCTTCATCTTTTAATGTAGGAGAGACCTTTGGGGGAAGCTTCCCTACAACAAGAGTTTTCCTTGAGGGTCATGATGTGTTTCTTCTTCATCATTCTAATCAAGAGGAGCCTTTGGAATTACATTTGTTGATCCCCTTGGGCTTCAATATTCTCACATTTTTCCGCTAAAACATTCAATACTTCAAACCTATTTGTGGAAATTAGTGGATTCCTAGATTCAACCTTACATGTCTGTTTTTTTTTTTACTTCAATGCTTCTTTTGTTTCCTTTTAATGGGAATGAATCCTTGTGTACATTATCCTTGCTCATTATTTGGAGGAGGGACCTTTGAGCCCCTGAAGTTTTTACAAATCTTTTTCAAAGTGTCCATATGCATGGCATAGACTTTGTTATCCATGATAACTCCTAGAAATCATTTTTAGTTTGATTAGTCATCGTAGATAGGGATTTTATGTTTAGGTTCATGTGCAACCTCTCATAGGGTACATTTAGTGTTTGATAGGGTCCTCATAAAAATAATAGGTCATAATTCCATTGATTTGAGGTTATAATTTCATAATAGACTTGTATGATAGTTTACAAACTTTCAGCAACTCCAGTTCAGCAAATGCAAAATTCGCTACTAAAATCCTTGACACTTTCGTAGCAAAAAGATCCATGCTTACACTTTTCTCCCTACCAAATTCTGTTGCTATGTAACCTTTTTATATGTCAGAGTTATGCTGAGTCATTATACACCTTTATTCGTGTGTCCTCAACTCCTTTTCATTCACCCTTACCTCTCCTTTTCCCCTTTATATCATCTGCTGCTATCAAAAAGTTCACAGCTCATGTCATTGAATAGGATTTTCACTGTCAAAACAATTTTAGCCATGGTGTAAGTGAGGTCTAGGTGAAGTGAAGAGGAAGAAGCTCACAAGAAGCTCCTGACTTGTTGATAAGCAGGGAAACTAGAAAACAATACGAAGGAGGTGTTGTAGTAGATTATGAGCCCATAGATATGAAACTTCTTAAATAAGACCTAGATTCTGTACAGTAATTTGTCAATGTGGGACATTTAGGATTTTTCCAAAAATTGCATGGTTTTCAAGTGCAAATCACTAAAAACTTTTCTGTCAATTTCATAGGGATTGGCACGAAGGTTGGCATCTTAAGTTTTAATGTCTCTTCAGACACCATTGCTCATGCTACTAACACCATTACTCATGCTACTAAAATCCCAAGGTAAGGGGAAACATGGTTTAAAGTCTTCCAGCTACAGAATTATGATGGATTCTTGAAGGAAGAACATCGACAGATTGGTATGATAGAAAGCATCTCTAGAACCTCCCAGAAGGAGAATTATTAGAAGTTATTGATGGTTATTCAAATGTATTTTACATGTGAAGGAAGGTCCCATATGGTCTACTAGTACCACTTCACTTTGTTGCTCCACTTCATAGGTAAAAAACCCTTAGATATCCCTTTCTATCTCTTAAGAATTCTAGGAAAAATGTCTGAGAAGGTTCAAGCTAAATGAAATACAAGTGGTAACTATGTTTTTCATCATGGTCTTATCAAAGTACAAGAGGTTGAAGATTTAAATAGATGGAACAAAGATTGGCTTACCCTTTTAATCTTAAGTGGGTATGAATTAGATGTTGCTACCACGTGTAGGATAACTCCTAAATCTAAATCCACAGCGCGTAGAAAAGAGAAGAAATCAATGGAGGAGCAACTAATCGTAGAGGAACCTGTAATTGAAGCTTCCACAAGTACTAAAAGAAGGATGACGAGAAGACATAGTAGAGAACAGAGTACAAAGAAGGGCATCGTGATTGACATTCTATAAGCTATAGACATTGAAGAAAGTCTAGTTAAACAACCTATAGAAGTGACCCAAATTGAAACCAAGAAGAAAAACAAGAGAGCTAAGAAATTAGACTTTACTCAAGAAGGACATGGTTTCATTGTTAGGCCAAGGAAACTTGTCACAAGATCAATGTAGCAAGTTGAAGGGATAACTCAAGCACCATTGGACAAAATAGAACCATCGAAGAAACCATCAAGGGAAAAGAAAGGCAAGGATGTTGTTCATGAAAAGAGTGAAATAGAGGTCCTACAAGAATAGTTAAGGGAGGCAAGAAAAGAAGTTATCAAGACTAGCCATGATCCAGATTTAAATAGGAATGCAACAAATTATAGAGATAACAAAAAACACAGAGATACAGCAGAAATAATACTTCATTTCGTTAATGTAAAATAATGAAATATGCTTACAAACAAAAATAGAAATACATGAGCTAGGCTCATGGTAGCTTATCTCCGAGAAGAGATGTGGCGGTTACATGCCTCTTAACTGAACTACAATGAGGCTCAAGGGCATTTTTATTGTTGAAAAATAAGAGCAAACCCTAAACAACCAAAACCCTAACCCGAGGAGATGTAACACCGAGATTTTATGGGCCCTGTTGGGGTGAGATGGACAACCAACTTCCCTAGGTCATGACTTGGTCATATATCTCCATTTGATGCGAATGATATCCCATTGGAAAGATCTCTCTGAGGATTACGACAAAAAATATGATTTTAGACAAAAATTTGGTAGCTGTAGATTTCGAAAAAAGCATTGTTTAGGGCCTCAAAATGGCTCCAGAAGTTTAGGACCCGAAAAACTGCTAAGCATAGTAAACTGTGCTACAATTAAGGAAACTGAAAAACTGATAGAAGCAATGGTGGGAGACCAAGTGGAATTGGCAGGTGGCCACCAATATTCACCTGGATCATTCCTCCCGTGTTAGGAAGAAATGGTCCCCATTGCATTGAGTTCCTCCATGAGATGAGGAAACTTCCGCTGAACTTGATCCCTGGTGAGCCATTTGCCCTCGTGAAGGAGTTACCCTGCTTTGACAACTCGATATAATTGGATATTCTGCTGGTGAATGTGCTTGATCTCTTTGTCAATGATTCGATCATTTGCAACTTGTTCCATGCAATCTGGATTTAACTCTATGGGTGTGAGCTGTTATGCAATGTTAGATGTCTCTATTAATGGTGGGAAGTATGGCCGAAGGCAATCCACATTGAACGCTGGGTGCAGGGAAAGGAATGTGGGAATGTTGAGCTCAAATGCATTATCTCCCATAGCCTTGGTAATGGTGTGAGGACCATATCAAAATGGTGTGAGTTTCTGATAGGCTCCGTTAAGGCATTCCTTTTGTAAATGGAACCAAACATTGTCGCCCACCTGAAACTTGTGTCGCACCCGATGTTTATCATGTCGCTACTTGTACTTGGCATTCGATTTCTCTAGAATGTCATGGACCTAATCACGAGTATGATGGATTTGCTCAATGAAGTTGTTTGCCTTATCTATTTAAGACTAGACATGAGCCGAATCTACCTGAGTAGCTACAAATGCAATGGCCACATCAATGGGACATAGTGGCTAGAATCCCAAGCCCACTTGAAAAGGACTTTGGCCAGTCGAGCTGTGGAGAGCCCGTTTGTAGCTGTGGTTAACATAGGGGAGGCTCTTGTCCCATGTGCACGGATGCTTTGAGTTGTACATGTGTAGAATGTGTACAATCATACTCTTGACAACCTCTGTCTAGCCATCAGTTTGAGGATTGAAGGTTGTGGAATTAGTGAGTTTGGTGTTGAGCATTGACCAAAGACTGGACCAAAATGTACTCAGGAACCTGTTGTCCGGATCTGAGATGATAGACTGTGGGATCCCAAAGTGTACCCACACTTGTTCAAGGAAGAGTTTAGCAATGGCTTCGGCTATGATATTCTTCTTGTAGGCCGCCATAATGGCCATCTTTGAGAACCTGTCAATGACCACAAATACACAGCCATTTCCATGCTTAGTGCAAGGAAGGCCTGACATGTAATCCATGGATATGGAGTCCCAAGGTCGACTAGGGGTAGGCAGCGGGGTATAGAGGCCTTGCTTCTTGATGGTCAATTTGGCAATGGCGCATGCAATGCATGATCTAATGTACTTTCAAACATCCTATCAAAGATTCAGCCAATAGAAATACTTCTGCATTAGTGCCACCATTTTCTCGACCCCGAAATGCCCAGCAACCCGACTGTGGTGTGCTTCCCAAATCATCTTGTCACGCTCGCTTGAAGGAACACAAAGGTCACCCAGGTGGCATAAAAAGGCATCTTGGAGGTGAAAATCTGGAACATCCTAACCCTCCAAGAGTGTCTCGTATGTGTGGCCGAATTTTGGGCCGCTTTGTACAAAAGTGGCTAATCAAAAGTCTCATGCCCACAAGAGTTGACCACAATGGTTAACGCTATGATCAGTGGTCGACTGACGCAATCTATAACATTATTGGTGGTGCCCTTCTTATACTTCATATTCAAATTGAATTGTTGCAGGTATGTGGACCACTTCTGATGGCAATCATTCTACAACTTCCTTTGGTTCTGTATGAACTGCAGGGGTCAATGATCTATGTGGATGACCTTTTCCTTCCCCAAAATGTAATGCTTCCATTTTCGGTAGGCCTGCACAATGGAATACATCTCTTTTTCATAAGTGGGATACTTTCGGATTGTGTCTGAAAGTGTCTTACTATGATATGCCACTAGATACCCATGTTGAGTAAGGACTGCCCCAATAGCATAGTCAAAGGCATCTGTCTCAACCTCAAATAGTTGTTACAAGTTTGGTAATGCGAGCACTGGTGTCAAGCAGAGGTGATCTTTCAACTCCGTGAACGCCTTCTGTTGAGATTCAGACCAAAAGAATTTTGCTTTCGATCCTCCCTTGGTGACTTGACTTAAGGTCAAAGTGATATGAGAAAATCCCAACACGAACCTATGGTAGAAGTTGGCAAGAGCTAGAAAGTTGCGGACCTCTATTAGAGTGGTTGGAGATGGTCAATCCCAAATTACTTGGATCTTAGCTAGATCCAGATGCACCCCTTGCTCATCAATAATGTATCCAAGATACTAAACCTCGGTCATGCCAAAAGTGCATTTCTCCAAATGGGCACATAACTTGTGTTGTTGCAATCTTTGGAGAACCTGTCAGATGTGATGGAGGTGCTCTTCCCAACTCTAGTTGAAGATCAGGAAGTCATCCAAGTATACCACTAAAATGAGTTGGTGAATGGCCACAAGATGTCATCCATTAGCCTCATGAAGGTTGCAGGAGCATTCGTCAATCTGAAAGGCATAACCAACCATTCGAAAAGGCCCTCCTTGTCTTTGAAGGTAGTGTTCCACATGTCGGAGGGTTTGATTTGTACCTGGAGATATCCTGACTTCCAATCGATCTTGCTGAAATGTTTCGCCCACTTTAGTTGGTCTAGGAGGTCATTAATCCATGGGATCGGGTACCTATTATGGACAATGATATTGTTTAGCACCCAATAGTCAATACACAGTCTCCAAGTCCCATCCTTATTCTATACCAACATGATCAGGCTCCCACAGGGTGATGAACTCGGATGGATGTGACCTTTCTGTAGCAGCTCTTGAATCTACCTCTTGATTTCATCGTTCTCTAGAACGGAGCACCGATAGATTGGTCCATTGGGAAGCAGTGCACCTAGGGTCAGATTGATGGAGTGCTTGACCTAACACTGCAGAGGAACCCCTGCAGAGGAGGTGAAGATGTCCTCATACTCCTCCATGAACTTGTCCCTCTGTACTTGTCATGTGGAGGGGCCATATCTAGAGGTCATGGCCATCGTCTTCTTCTTTCCTTGAGGGTGTATGATGAGGAAAACAAATTTCCCAGTTTTCGCACTTACACCACTTTCCGCGTCCTTGCTTGTAGCTTCCCCAACATTTTTCTTTGCTTGTAGCTTTAGCGGTTTGTCTTAGGCCACCCCACCTTGGCTTTTTCTTTTGTTCTTGAATTTGGGGGCACCTTTGCCTTGCTTCAGATTTCCAGATCCAAAGTCTCGCTTCCTCTGTTTAAACTTTTTCTTGACCTTGACAACATATTTATATGTCATGCTGAGTGAGGAGATTTCTAGGAATTCTATTTCTTCCTGGATGTACTTTTGCAGGTAGCCATAGTATTTGAGTACCAGATGCTACTCTTGATCCTTGAAACCCAACTTTGTGCAAAGGGTATCAAAAATATTGGTAAACTCTGGCATGTCTTGGTTCCTTCTTGGCCACAACATGGTCCACTTTATGTATTGATCCTCATAGCTTCTGACAAGGTAGTACTGCTCCTTGATGGCATCTTGGAGTGAATTCCAAGTGGGTTCAGCTAAAAATAGTGAGCCTGTAATTTCATCCTTCTTCTCGCAGAAGGTTTCCCACCAGTCCTTGATGTGTGGGGCTACTTTGAGAAGAGCAAAAATAATCTTTTCCCGACTAGAAAAAACATGAACAAAAATATAACCCTCTAGTAGATTTAACCATTTATCGATGGCATCTCCATCGGGGATTTCAATATTAACATGTACCTTAAATGGTGTGACATTTCTATAGTAGTTGTTGGAAGCCGATGCGTCACCCCTGGGTAGTCACTAAAGGATCTGAGCAAAGTTGTCCATCATTGCTTTCCTTTGTCACTTGAGGGCTTTTTCGAGAAAGATTTTGATAGGATCTCCTGCCCCCTTGTCTTTCTTTTCATCTGCCATGGGAGGTCATCGGGATTTGCGAGGTTGGTCTTGCAAAGGTTCAATGAGTTCAAGCCCTAACTCTTTATATCCCAACCTCGTTGGGGACATGCAAAGAAAAATAGAGAAAAAAAACTAGTCCGCTCTGATACCACTGATCTGGATTTGAATAGAAACGCAAAAAATTACAGAGATAACCATAAACACAGAGATGCAGTGGAAATAATACTTCATTTCATTAATGTAGAATACTAAAATATGCTTACAAACAGAAATGGAAATACACCATCTAGGGCTATGGTAGCTTATCTCTGAGAAGAGATGTGGTAGCTACATTCCTCTAAACTGAACTACAATGAGGCTCAAGGGCCTTTCTATTATTGAACAATAAGAGCAAACCATAAACAACCAAAACCCTAACCTGAGGAGATGTAACACTGAGAGTTTATGAGCCCCTTTGGGGTGAGTTGGACAACCAGCTTCTCAAGGTTGTGACTTGGTCATATTATCTCTATTTGACATGTATAATAGCCCATTGGAAATATATCTCTAAGGAATATGACGGAAAATATGATTTTAGACAAAAAACTCCTCGTGGTAGATTTCCAAAAAGAACGTCGTTTAGGGCCTAAAAACAGCTCCGAAAGTCTAGGACCCAAAAAACTGCTAAAAATTGTAAACTGTGCTACAATTAAGGAAATTGAAAATCTAAAAGAAGGAATGGTGGGGGTCCAAGTGGAATTGGTAGGTGGCTAACAATATCCACCTAGATGAAACCATGAGTTTTATGAATACTGAAATGAAGTGTTAAAACAAATAGATTTTTATGAAGATGATAAGGACTCTGCCTTTGCATAGAATGTTGGAGGATATGTATAAAGGGAATAATTGGTTACAAGAAAATAGAAAATTCTTACGAGGACAAGTCATAGTACTAGAAACTCAAATTGAAATCATCCACGTTGAACTCAAAAAGAGAATCCTCAAGACTATTGTTGAAGTGATACTCCATGATATGGTAAAGTTTTCGATTTTGCATTCACTATACCTAAATAAGTCAACTCATACATATATATATTCAACATGATATTAGAAGTCATAAGGAGGAATTAAGAATCATGAAAACTAGAAAAACTAAATTTTGGAACTTTCATAGCAACTTCCCATAATGAAGTTGAGAATTTTCTATGAAACTACTATAGCTTTCCATGGAGGTTGAGGGTGGTATAAACTTTAGCAAATATAGCTCTAAAGGCCTATGTTTAGATTATGAACATCAAATAATACCTCAGAACTAGAAGAGAGAGAAAAGAGGTAGTATAAGGGTGTTTTTTGAGGCTACTACCAAAGTTTGCTACAAAACAGATGAAAACTTTGTTTTTTGCTACGAAATTGTAAACACTCTATTTTTTTGTCTTTTTGAAGATTTCAATTTCAGACATCCAAGCTCTAGATGTATTATAGATCATAAAGGGTGTCCACTTCATCATGTTGAACTCCTATTTTTCAGCATGCTAAGTTAGCAAATATCCACATTAGCATAATAGCCATCTCACTAAGAGAGTCAACAAAAAAGAAATTTAATTAATATGTATGAACATGTCAAAGTTGTAATGAAAGTCCAATAAATCTATCATTCGTTTGGGCTCGGTTATCTTCATCAATAGAAAGTTGTTATAGTTTTAAAGCTAGTAGAGTCCTAGTTGAATTCTAACTATGTAAAAACATAAATTCCCTATGAGGACTTTGTTAGTTAGAAGAAAAATAGGAATAGGCCTCTTAAATAGTGGATCAAATTTGGCCCAAGTGGAGAGATAACATAAATAGATATTTTCTCTATAAATAAGTAGCTTTTCAACTTTGTGAAGGGTTGATGGATAATGTGAAGTACTAACCTTATGTAAACTTTTGATCCTTTTTAATAGAAAATTTGTAGCAACTCTATTTTTGTACCTAAGATTATGTCATGGCTTCCATGTGTTTTTATCATGTTGTTTCCATCTTTACATAGTATCTTGATTACTTGGAAATCTTGTCAAACTACTCTAATTTCCTTCATTTACTATGTATGGTTGTGGATGTTAATTTGATATCAGTTTCAAAGCTATAGATTCCTCAGCTTCCATCAAACATAGTTTTTGGTCATAATTTGTTTTAATTTGACTCCATGCCCAATGGTGGTATTCATCACATTTTTCTTCACCTACAAAACCAAAAAAAGAGATCACAATTAATCATCTATTGTTTGAAATTTTTCAAGTAAATTTGATAAGTGTTTTTTGAGAGAGCCCTCTCAATTGGAAGGGCTAACTTCTAGTCTAGGTGATATGAAATAGTTACACTAGGTTAAAGGTTGAGATTAACATATTTGTAGTCCATGACTTGCAGATGAGACCAGCCATTTAGATTTAACTAAATTTTCTAGGTAGGCCTTTTGACAAAAGCCATTCCCAAACATATTTAGGGACATAAATAATTGTGCCCATGATCCAGATCATAGGATATAAATATGCCCATTTAACCTCCAATTTCCTTAAAGATGCCTTCACCTCAACAAATGAGGGTGATAAATGGAAATAAGATCTACATAAATGTGGATGAGATTCCCATAGTAGAATTAAATTCTAGAGACCGATGAGTGAGAAACAAGCCTTTTGTGCCCATGAAATAGGGATCTTATTCACTTTATATCTTCCAAATTTTCAAAGAGAAATACATAATACCCATTTCCAACATAGAAAATGCTTTGTGATTCATGATTTTCCCAATTGTCAAGGACCCAATATTCAAAATCTTCAAAATTTAGTCACAAACCCATGAACCTTCCCATTAAGCCCTTTTCCTTCAAGAGCACCGCCTTTTCTTCGGATTAGGGCATAAGCCCCAGATTGGAAGAAGGTTATTATTTTTCCTTCTTCACAAATTTAGTTGGGGCTCACATTGTGGATGAACATTTCTAATAAAGGCACTGATAGATGAACAGATATACCATGGACCAGTAGGTTCGTCTTCAAAGTGTATAGAATGTAACTGAACAAATCCATGGGTCTCACAAAACCTACAAATAGAAAATTAAAGCTTCAATAGCTCACAACACCTTGACACAAAATTCTAACAACAAAAATTGTTTCAGTGCAAATATAAAAATCACAACTGAGTGAAAATTCAAACCCCTATGTGGCATTAAGAGTGCAAATTCAAATTAGTCAAATGCATTTATCAATCAAGAAGGATAAAATTCGAATCGGATTGCCGTGATAATCATCTATACACTTTGGTAAATGATGGAACTCAGAATTCATAGGTAGAAGAATCTCTACTATGAAATTTTGTGGCGAAGAAATTGCATAGAAGTCATACCATACCTTGAAGGAACAAGTGAAGAAGTGGTTCACATTAGAAGAATGGAAATATCTCTAAAGACTTATTAAAAGAAGATGATGAAAATGGAAAATAATTAATGACAAGTACAATACCATTGTGAAGAACCATGGCAACCAAAATTCTAAGCACTATAGGTAGGTATCCATGAGGTATGTATGACACTTTTTATTTTCAAGGGTCCATCATAAGATGGAATAGGGTTGAAGTTATGGGTTTCTATTTGAAGAAAACCCTAGTATTTACAAACCCTAATCTTAAGGTATTTGTTCCCTATGATATTTAGGGTTTGTTAGATTTTCTAGGGCATGGGATAAACTTTGGAATGACGTAAAGAGAAAAGAGTATTCTCTAGGGTTTCAACTTAAGAAACCCTCAAATGCCCTTTTGATTGCATAAAAACCTAGGAAATTAACTTGACATCATGCTTTAGTATCATATTTTGCTTGAAGTACTTCTTTATCAATATTAAAGGTACAAGAATTAAAAGATGCATGGGTTGATCCGTTGAAAGGCATGATGAAAGAAGGGAGCTATATCGACCCTTCGAGATTATTCAAGGTATAGATGGAAAATAAGAAAGATAAAAGACCTCTGCCATGATTGAAGAATAATAGAATGCATCTTATTAAGAAGACATCAAGGGGAGAAAGAGCTCATGCCATAGCTTAAATAAAAGTATACATAGTGGTAGTAGTCATCATAGGACAATGTAGCTCTTGGTAACCTCGATATAAGCAAGTCATCTAGTATAGATCCCATCATATGCTATTAGAAAGGAGCATTTATAGGGTAAGGATGTTCAAGATCCTTCATAGGAATCTTCCTTAGAAGGTTAAACTCTTTGAAGAAGCAAGTGTCTCGCTAAGAATACCACCTTGAATGGGAATCACTATTTGGACGAATGATGGCGTGATGATAAGGGAATGTAGCATGTCAAATATGATTGAAGCACTCTCAATCAAGGACAGGAAGCTATTGAAGGAATTATAGATGATCAGAAGAAGAAAAGAGGTATGTATGCATATGTTCAATGAGTCAAGTCAGTTCATTATATAATTGTTACCAAGAATCCATACTCTACCTCATGAGCATAAACAAGGGAAGATAATCGCTTTCATTAAAAGGATGCATAAAGGTATGGGTCACATATTAACTAGATGAAATCAACATAGTATTTCATCATAGGTAATATGAGGTGGTTGAAAAAGTCAAGGAACTATGATTGGGATTTCCTAGAAAGTAATATGTGAATAAAGAGAAAGAAATATATCATTTATAATTAAACTATGGAGAAGGAAATAACCATCCAAGAACTAAAATGATTCAATTATCATATATCCATGGAAAGGAAATGAATATCCTAGTGAAGTCTGAAAAAGAAGGAGACCTTGGACATTGTACATATTTTTTGAGATATGTCAATATATCTGCACGATGTTGATGCAAACATAGAGAGATCATGATGAAAGACTGTTACAAAGGTCATTTTTATTTAATGTTCATTTTCTATGTTTGAACAATAGTTGGATGGGCTTATGTAGGGCTACAAGAAGAATGATAGTAGAAGTTATCTACATACATATTCATGTGGTAAGATGAAATACCTTGAAGGAAATTGAGACATGAAGTAGGTAGCAAGGAATGAAGGATGGCCAAATATGGACTAATGAATCACTTTCTGATGAAAGACAAATTAAATGACTAACATATTCATGGATGAAGTTAATGGATGGTATGTTACCTATGAAGATGGCCCAAGAGGATGTAGGTTCCATAACAATGACTAAATTCATAATAATGAAAGAGAAAGTCCTATAAGCACCTGGTTGTCCCATGATCTCCCCCTAGAGAGTTGTTGGAAGAAAATCCCTAGTCAAGAGGGAACTTGGGAAATTACTTGGTTAAGAGGGAGATTGGGTACATTCCTTTTATAGGAATGGGTAAAATTTCTTCATTAGAATTGGAATATCCACCCTAATTGAGAGGGAGAGATAGACACATCATTCTTTTTCTCACTTGGGAAGAAAGAATGGAGGATTCAGTAAGCATCTAGAATCTAATAATCTTTGAGGATGTGCTAGGGAATATAAGATAAGAGTAATTGTGAAGGAACAATATTATTTTAAGACTCAGAATCCAAGATAAGAGTAGTCCTCGTGGAACATATTCTGAGAGAACCCAGGTGGGGTATGCTCCAAGAGAGACAATAATGAGGGGTGTCTATAAATGATTAGTCTTACCATCATTATTTTGTAGTCCTATGGAGGGATAGAGCAATTAGTGAAGGCCTTGCTATGCAGCAATTTTGGATTATATGATGATAAAAAGATGGGTTATTAATCCAACTCTTCTTATGAGAATTCTTGATATTGAGAATGTCTAATTACCTTGTATGGATTATGAATACCTCCCTAATTAAGAGGGAGTGTTGAAATATGTAACTAGGTTTGGTCTTCATAATGACATATGTAATCATGATTTTAAATAACTCAGGTAAATATAATATATATATATAATATATATATATATATATATATATTATATATATATATAATATAATATATATATATAAATATATATAGATATATATATAGTTTGTTATGCTTCAGCCATGGGCTTCATGCTCAAGGAATTTTATTGTGTAGGTTAGGCTCCCATTGTGAGCTCTTCGAATAGGTCATTGAGCAAATTTCATGTATTGAAAACCCATTTTGGCATGTTACATATCGCATAGAATAATTTGTTTGAGTGAAATAGCGTGAAATGATCCTCCAAGACCAAGTCGAAATTGAAGCTACAAGTCAGCCTCATGACAATGATAATTTGGCTCAAAAGGCAGTGACATGAAGACTATAAAAGTAGAGATCGACCTCATTTGGTAAAGTATCTTTTACACACAAGAAACAAAACTAAGAAATTTAAATTACAGAAGAAAATAGAAGGACAAGTGAGGAAGAAAAGGCATTTGTTGAGGATAGAGTTTTTGGCAAAAAATATTTATATGTTCGGACTATGGATAGGGAATCATCTATCATCAAGAAGAAATAAAATAATAAGAAGACGCTGAAATAATTAGCTAAGAAGAGGATAAAGATAAAATGTTTTGGGCTATGTTTTTGGCCCAACCTATTCACATGTGGAAGATTGACATAATTTCATCTACTGTAACAAAATCATGAAGTCATAGTTATCATAAATAATTGAGTTTTGGAGTAAAAGGAAGTCTCATTATCAAGGCAAGTTGCCAAGGATGAAAGCTGAAGAAAAGCGAAGAAGATGGAAGAGGTAGTTGATCATGTTTTTCTCTTGTGTACTATCCTATGGTTTTTGAAGAGATTGAAAAGTTGGATGAAAGAAGAAGCTGAAGGTTATAGTCAAGGTTCTTGTTGGGATAGGGTCCCCTAGGGTTAATTTTGGGGCCGAAGACCAAGTTTTGTTGTATAAAATGTAAAGTCTCTACAAGTTGTGGTCACAAAGCACGTATATAGTTAAAGTGTCATAAAGCGTTTTACCCTTATTTTATGTAAGTTAAGTTGGCTTTTGAATATCACCCCATGGACCATAGACCATGGGATTATATAAATAAGAGAGTCGTAGAGAGTCTAAGGCATGGTAGGGTGATGAAGACAAATGTAATGGGTTTGTAAGGGTAAGTGCGAAGAAGTTTTAGAGTAGAAAAGAGGCTCTGCAACTAAGTGCATAGAGGCCTAGAGAAGAGTTTGCGGCTGAGTGCACAAATGCATGCAGCTGGGTGCACAGGGTAACCTTGAGTCTCTAAGTAGAACTGAAGCATAAATAAAGATATTATTCCAAAAATTCCTGTGTTTTCTCTGTTTACTTATGTTTATATGAATGTGACTTACGTTATAATGGGTTTATGAATTAATGGTGTATTAATGTGAAACGTTACATAATTGATATTGTTACATGAACATGATTAATATTAATTGTTTTGTGAATATTATCTTATTGTATGCGGAAGTTATTAACACTTAATCTGATGTGAGTAATTAGTGGGTTAAGAGTAATCTTTGATGCACGTACGTAGATGATTCACATATTCAAGGCCCGCAAAAGGCAGTCGTGAATTTTCACGAAGGTATAGAAGCTGATTAAGGGTATTTATATTGATAAGCCCTAAAGGCTTATCGATGTGTGTGAAGGAAAAGTTATGGAATAAAATGACATCACGCTCATATTTGAGTGTAGAAACTTGGATCTAGCATCTGCCCATAGTACTTTGGGAGAGACTTCAGTCTACACTCCATGGATTGATGAGGAAAGGGCTAATAGTGTAGTGATTTGTTTAGCAAAATTAACTCTTAACTTGTGTCAGGACCCACTAAGCCAATAAATGGTTCTATTTTTGGGATTAGGATCTACATAAAATATATGTGTGATGTCACATCACTGGAATCAAACAAAGAAAGAAATTGAGAAGTGGTTGGATAAAAATATTCATGAATTCGTGGTGCGATAAAATAGAAATCCACACTTGACAAAACAATAGTGGTTGGATAGATATCTATACACAGAGATACATGCAATTTAATTTTGTTCCTTCCAAATCGAACTATATGAGTTGATCATTAAATTGGCAAATGACCAAGGAAGGTGGAGGCTTGAAGTCCAATAGTATGGATTCCAGAGCTAGTATGGAGACTGGAAGCCTCTGAAGATAAGGTTGCATGCAATGTTGATCACTAGGTTGATCATGTCATAGGAGGATTTCTGATAGAATTCGCGGTCCATACCTCAGTTAGCTATAGCAAAGTAGAGTGAAACTTCTTCAAGGGATCGTGAGGTAAGTATTTAGGATCTTTGAATAATTGGATTAAGATGCTCTTTTGTGAAAAGCGGGTTATAACATTACCTTGATGTTTTGAGCTACGTGAAGTCCAAAGTTCTTCAGGGATAGAGGGAGAACATGCCCTAAATATAGGCTGCTAATTGGGCCTCCTCTGAGTGATGACGAAGGAGCAGCACAAGCTTCGCCGCAGAGCATTGTTCAATTAATAAGGCAAGGGTTCCTATGAATACCCCATCCACCCACACCACCTCCACCTTCACCTCCATAGCATACACCTTTGCCGACACCACCACCTCCTCCACCACCATTCAATATGCCGAATATGATGAACTTTCTCATTTTCAAGGGTTTGGGAAATAAGTACCCGGACCATTTGTGGTTAGTGACGAAGGTTGGTTGGAGAGAACATAATAATATAGATGATCATATGAAGAAATTGAAGTTGGGTACTACTGTATAGGATCGTGCGCTAACATGGTACATTAAGTATTGCACAGATAACCTGATGTCATTGTTGGTAGACACTACGACTACATTGAATAAGGAAATTAGTATGCCTAAGTCTAAATCGCAATCAGTTGTTGGATTCAAGAAAATCATGATGAGTCTGGGTGAAACACCCTGGGAGCTGGATCAGAGACTGAAGTGCTAGATCCATAAAGCTAACATGAATCTCACCGATGGGTAGCACTGCGAATGGTTTGTAGCCTTGATCCTCCCTCACCTAAGGGTTTCCTTGTCGTAGAAAAAGATTGGGACCTAGGAAAAAGCCCTGGAAATTGTGATGAGATTGCACGAGACACTCATTCAAGATACTTCTTTGGGATTTCAACAAATTCACGCGAAGTTGTAGAATATTTGCCTAGATTTCCAAAGCTTGAGGAATCATAGAGTGGCTCAGCCAAAGGCACGTGAAGAAGTTTAGTTCTTAAAGTTTAAAAACCAGGGGCAATATAAAGATCATTGCCCTGTCTTTGTGAATTATGTTGCAGGAGGAGGGATAATACCTCTGCGGCTAAAACCTCAATTAGGGCCAAGTACAGGGTCCATGCTATAGTGCACTATTTTTCAAGTAGGTGTAAAACATTTAATAGACAATTTCCACTTGCTGCAGAAATTTGTGTAGACATTACAAAAACTCTTCTACAACTTCTCTAAATCAGTGGGTCACGATGAGCGTAATTGTCATAGCTATGAATTGATTATGGAAATAATGTTCATGTATCGAATGCAAACAAAAAATCATCCTCCGGAACAAGTTGTTTGGGGATCGCGTAAAGGATATCAAGGGCGCGGATGAGGCCGAGGAGGAGGAGGACCTGTGAGAGGTCGTGGACAAGTTATTTGCTACAATTGCAGAGTGGCAGAACACTACACGCAACAATGTACAATCTAGATGAGGCTGTCCTGCCGATATCGTATTCATTTTGACCACACAATAGAAAATTTCTCTATATTAATAGCTACAATGTAGGAGAAGAGGGTGCAACCTCACTAGCCCAAGCAAAACCTATAAATGATGAGAGTTGAACCCTGCGAAGAGGATTTAATGTAAATATCATGCTGCGAAGCAAAATAATGACTGGAGGGGATAAAGGAAAGCAAATTGAAGAAAGTGATTGGGTATGCAAGGCTCTAGAATAAGAGGTTGGGTTTGACTTGGAGCACACAAAAGATAAATTCATGAAAGTGAAGAAATGCTTTGTTGAGGCTTCTACCTCAGGAAGTCAGGACAAGGTGTATGAAGAAGTTGACCCCTCCATGCTTACGAAATTATTGGAGACCTGAATGAAGTTGCTACGTAATAAAAAGGCTATTAAAGGATTATAGGAGTTGATAAATAAGTGTGCTGGTAACGAAAATGATCCTGAAGGACCTCATGTAGTCAGAAAAATTGGTAAGCATAAGGTATGAACAGGGCATGAGATGAGGCTCACTGTGCAAATAGAAGAGTATGAAATGGATCAAGTTAGTTTGGATCTTGGGTGAGACACAAACATATTTCATAAATGGCATGGAAAAGAATGATGAGACCTACACTACAGTGGTATCTGATTCAATTGAGGATGGAAAATCAACAAAATATTATCCATACGTGGAGATTGTAGGGAGTAATAGTAGCTATTGAGAGCGTGAGCGCATTGGTTGATTTTGAAGTGACAGATATTGTGGATGACAACAATCCATACCCCACACTCTTGGGGATTTATGGATATCAACATGAATGGGGTAATCAATCTAAAGAAGTGTATAATGTCATTTGAGAGGAAATCACTCCATGTAGTAGTACCTTTGGACACTCTAGTAGGAATGCACTATACTAAACTAGTTTGGGATTATGAGGGACCATATCTATAAAATAATGGTGCGAGATTAGGATTGGGTTAATCCAACTACCGATGGACATATTGCATTGGACCATGAAATTTATTCTACATTAGATTCAGATAAGGAATTAGAGCACTCGAAGAATAGGTTGAATGAAGTATCTACGCTGTGCTATAATATGATGATTAAATTGTTGCATTGTGTATCATCAAAGGTAAGAAATTTTCCTTATTGTGATGCTCTAATTGATGTAGATAAATTTTTGGATGCATTTGAAAGGGAGGTGCCTAAGAAAGATAAGAAAAAGAAGTCGGTGTCAGTACGTAAGTCATCGAGGAAGCATGCCACTACATAGGCCCAAAGGGAAGAAACGTCGAGCGCGAAAGAGAAGGGGAAAGTGGTGGATCTGGTTGGTGAGGAGGGCAGGAAAGATATAGACCTTGAGGGGGAGGATCCCATATTTAAGTTTCTCAGGTATATTCCTCCATGCAAGGGAAAAGTGAAGGTCCCTAAGGAATCAGATGCAAGATAGTTCCTCCTCAACACACCCCTGTTACTGGAGAACATGACCTTTGAGGGTTCGCGCTTGGCACATATCCTGCACTTGGAGCTAGAAGATTGGTATTTGGTAGACCATGAGTGATTCCCCCACCTTGCTATAGACATCTACATGAAGAGGATACTCTACAAAGAATCTGGTGCCACCACGCTGGAGCCTGTGGAATGGATTTTTGGAGTAAATAAATCAGGGTTGTTGAACCTGTTGTGGGTGCCCCACTACCATTGCTCAAATATTAACCTGATCATCATTAATAAGTTGTTGTGCTTGTTTCATGAAGTGTTCCTGTGGCTGAACACATCGAACCCCATCAATGATATGCTGATCCATCGAATCATGCTATTTTCACACTTAGGGTTACATTCGGCCAAGGCATTTGGTGGAAAGATGAACGAGCATGACCTCACTGAGAAGATGAAGGACAAGTTCAAACTTTTCTAAATGTCACATAGGTACATGATTACCTAATTACTGACCCCATGGTAAAGGTTTCCACGTAGATTCTAGCTCAAAAGGATATAAGAAAGTGTCGCGTGGATGAGCTACCGAGACAAGTGGTTTTCTTGGCAGCACAGTGCGCAGAGGGCGCAGGTGTGTGTGATGCCAAAACAAAAGTCGCCAAGGTTCTATTTCAAATGAACTTCAAATTCAAAGAGTTAGAGTTGAAGTCACTACCTTAAACGCTACCAGAGGTTAGAGAATGGTGCGAAGCCGCTATGAAGGATGGAATCACAACAAGTGAATGCTGCGATGGTGGATTGTACTGCACCCTTAAAGCAATGCATGGAGGTATTCACAACTCTACAGGAAGATCCTAAGTTGCTGAGGTCAAACACATAAGCCCATAAATTTCTCCAACAGTATGATGAACCAAGAGCGACAGCATGCACCATCGACATAGCACAATGATTGGCGAAGTTGTAGGATGTGAAACAACTACTTGAACAAGTAAAAGAAATGTAGAGGAAGGAGGCGGTCCTCAAGACCATATTGGGAGCTTAGCTAGATGGGGCATACATTATTTATACTAACATTCAGGAGAAGTGGGTGAGCCTATAGAGCATGCAGTTGAAACTCAAGGAAGACAGTGCAAGACCGACAACATAGGAGCTGGTGGAGTAGATCAAATAGGTAGCCACATAGAGCATAGCTGAAATAACATTGGCACAAGTAGACTTCAGAGATCTCTACAATAAGATATCCTCACTAATAGAGTGAATCAAGGTGATTCACGATCTTTGTGTTGGGGGCCTATTGGGATAGGGTCCCCTAGAGTCACTTTTGGGGTGAAATCCCAAGTTTTGGGGTAGAAAGCCCAAGTTTTGTAAATAGTTAAAGTGTCATAAAGGGTTTTACCCTTATTTTATATAAGTTAAGTTGGGTTTTGGAGATTTACCCATTTTTCGCGGATAATGAGATTGTATAAATAGGAAACTCTTAGAGAGTCTAACGCATGGGAGGATGACAAAGACAAATGTAATGGGTCAGTGAGGGTAAGATCGAAGAAGTCTTAGAGTAGAAGAGAGGCTTTGCAGCTATGTGTATAGAGGCCTAGAGAAGAGTTTGCAATTGAGCGCAGACCCCTACAGCTGAGTGCACATGGTAGTCTTGAGGATGTAAGCAAAACTGAATCATTAATAAAGAGATTATTCCAACAATTCCTGTGTTTTGTCTTTTTACTTCTATTTGAATGTGCCTTATTTTATAATGGGTTTATGAAGTAATGGTGTATTAATGCATGAATTTACATGATTGATATTGTTACATGAACATTGTTACTATTAATTGTTTGTGCGAATATTATCTTATTGTATGCGGAAGTTATTAACACTTAAGTTGATGTGAGTAATTACTGGTTTGAGAGTAATTTTTGATGCACGTAAGTAGATGATTCACATATTTAGGGTTTGAAAAATATAGTCATGAATGTCTATGGATGTATAGAAGCTGATTAAGGGTAGTTATATTGATAAGTCCTAAAGGCTTATCGATTTCCTTGAAGGAAGTGTTGGGGCATAAAACAACATCACACTCATCTATGGGTGTAGAAACTTGGTTCCAACATCCCACCATAGTGATTTGCGTGAGACTTCATTCCACGCTCATGGTTTGATGCCGAAAGGGCCAGTAGTGTAGGGATTTGTTTGGTGAAATTAACTTTCAACCTGGGTCAGGACCCACTAAGCCAATAATTCTCATCTTAACACATGATATAAGGGAGAAACATGAGTTTTCTTTTCTAGATGTCAAGCTCTATAAGAAGAATTGTGACTTGGTCTTGGAATAGTCATTTGGTCAAGGGTTTAGGTCTTCGAATTTTCCAATTGATGATTATATGAGAAGAAGATATCTGTAGGTTTTCCTCACAAATTGGAGGGGTTTTGGCCCCAGATGATCACTTACATCTTGTGTCATTTTTCATATAGTTGTTTATAGTTTGGGTTTTTCTTAATTAACACTAATAATAAAAAAGTGAAAGAATAATCTAATCTAAGAAGTAAAAGACATCACAAGCAGTTATCAAAGAAGAGAAATCACTTGGAATTGCTTCCCCTAGATTTCTCAAAATGGGATAAGAGATAAGGCAGCAAATCAAGTTAAAGAAACTTGAAGAGAGGAATCAAAAAGGGTATCAAAGAAAAATCAACGAATCAAAAGGAATATTGAATATTCAAGAATAAATAAGGACCAAGCTCAAGACGAAAGTTTGGGAAAACAATTCTCAAGGTTTGATCTCAAAATAGTAAGGAAGTTGTAGTGGACTTGATTTGTCCCTCAAGAAATACAAAGTAACCAAAATGTATGACTACAATATTCACCCTTCACCAAGCAAGTAAAAATTCAAATTGTGGGCATAATAAAGTGATTTATGAGGCATATTAAATCACTATTTCAAGAAGACAAACACATAATTCAAATATTAAAAATAGTTTGATTTCCCTGGTAAGAACATCAAACATCTGATTCTTGAAAGAAATGATTGTTTACATTTTCTAAAGGGCTATCCTAATGAAGCAATTCCAGAGTCTAGTATCTTGGCATGCTCAGAATATTAAATTAATAAATATAGTTAAGATATATCATATTCCTATCTTTGATTGCAATACCTGAATTTATTAAAATTCAGACCTCTATGTGGCAATAAGGTTGACATATCTATTTATCACTCAACAAGTTTGACATTCCAATGGAATTTCCTTGATAATAATCTATATAGTTTGGTAAATGATGGAACCAAGAATCTACAAGAAGAAGGTTCTCTAATTTGAAATTATGTCGCAAAGAAGTTCCATAGCAGCCATTCTATACCCTTAAGGAACACGTGAAAAAATATCCCCCAACATAAGAATGACAATATATCTAAAGAATCATTAGAATAAGATCATGAAGATGGAAAATAATCAATTACAAGTACAATACCATTGTGAAGGGCCATGGTAGCTAGAATACTAAGCACTACAGGTAGTTATACATGAGGTATGTATGATATTTTTTATTTTCAAGAGTGTTGTAGTCTTTTTTTCTCAATCATGTACAAAAAGAACCCACTTAATATCGTGGATGACAAATCATCTCAACAATAGAAATGACTGCTAAACATTGTATATTTGCAGCTATTGATAAAAGAAAAATTTGGCAAAAGCATAATGTATGTTGCAATCATAGTTAAACATTAAAATGAAGAGTAATAACCCCAAAACATACCATGGAAACTAGATTTGTAAAGAATGATTTTTTTATAACACCTATGAAGGGAAAAATATATGTTACCAGCCCCCCTCTTTGGGATGCATTCTTGGTAATCCTCAAACATTTTCAGATTATGTATAGTCTCCCTCCTCTATAATTCATAAACCCATAAAAAATATGGTGTCCGATAATGAAAATAATCGAAAGTGAATAGTGAATGAAACCCTCCTCTTTATAACAAAATATTGAGTTATCCTCGAATAATAAGCAATAATAAAATATTATTGATCCCATTCTTGGAATTACCACTTGGAATATTTTATTATATTTGTTTAGGAGGTAAAATATATGTAAACTTTTATTTAGAAATAACAAATAGATAAATGATTTATTTATTATCTCAAGGAATTAGTTAAGGAATAATAAACAAATAATGATTTATTTAATTGTTCCTATGGGATTCAGTCAAACTTAAAAAATAATAGTAATTAATTAATGATTAATTAGTTATCTTAGAGAAAAATAAGAAAAATAATGATTTATCTATTTATTTTTCATGTTTGGGTCAAATTTAACAATGAATAATAATAAAACAATGGTTTAATTAATTATTCCTAGAAGAAAATCAAATAAATAGTGATTTATTTAATTATTCTTCATGGGTTTAACTATAAATTACTTAATAAAGGTGGTTTATTAGGTAATTTCTCATAGTGAAAGTAATTTTACTATGCTAAATTGGCCTTACATGGTGTACTTCGATCCATCTAGTAAATTACGCTAGATGATCAATTTTTTGGGGATAACAGATTTCCCCCAAACATACGAGTGTTAGGAGAAAGATTTATGAACAATGTACGTTGTAAAGATAGTCACTTAGACAACACGAGGGAGTCAAGCATAGAGAGAGACAAATGAAGATGAAGCTGAGAGAGGATAGTGACATAGGGGGTGAGACTAATGCCAGTCTCCTTTTTTGTTTTTGTGGTACTAGACCTCAATGAGGCGGGGGAGGCACACCCATACCCACCAAGATAACTTAGTACAAAAATAATGGTTCACCTAGAAATATGAAAATGAGTAATACAATACATGTTGAATGGTAAATGAAATGTTGGCATAACAAGGCCATGAAATAATACAATGTGTCTGATATATGTAATACACCTGGTAAAAACATGAGCTATGACTGAATACAATAATATCTGAGTAGATGAGACACAAAGTCCCTTCCATTAAAAAATGGGTGGGAAGGAGGGTAGAACAACCAAAGAAACCTTGTTGAACATGGAAGGGCTCTGCAAAATTGAATGGATCATCTCGAGGAGACATGCATGCTATGAACAATGCGATCAATAGGAACTAAACCCATTAACTCTGTAGAATTGCATCTGAGGTTGTAGCATATAAGGTATGCATTCGGGCATGTGGGGGACTGCCTGAAGGGACACCCCCTCATGAGGTGTGAAACATCTCACACACACCCAAGAATCAACGGTACAATCTATTACATCATTGGACCATCAAGTATATGGATCATGAACATGAAATGACCATGTCAAAGGGAAATAATGCGACCCTCTACTTGATCCTTGACATCGAACAAGAAGGGAATTTGGAACTAAGATACACTGTCCTCTGGGTCATTCTTCTTGAATAGATGAGTTGATGTGAATTGAATAGGGCTTGCGATATATGAGGCAATGAGGATCATCAACTAAAGCACGATGGAAAATTGTAATGTGACTAATGGACTAACACCTCAGATAATGGAAAAATAGTATTGAGGGACAAATAGGTGACTACCCTTGTTAGAGCATAAAGTGTATTGTTGACCTCGTAGCAACTGACTCAACTCCGGAGGGGATGGGGACAGTATGACTGGAGGGAAAAATGGGCAACAAAGGATGTACGGTATGCAAATATGGATGGAATATTGTGACATGGTATGATGGGACATGAAATAGACTCCAAGGATGCAAGGGTGACTCATCGCAGATGCTCTGAACAAGCGTGACTAGATGATGCTGCCACACATACTAGGCTCGATGGGGACCTTGAAAAAATGAGTAAAGGATGGTTACTCATGATGATAATTGACATATGGTATGACAAGTATTTAGAGGAGGTGGACCTCAAAGTAAAAGTGTGGCTTTATGAGAAAAGTTGATTTTGACGGGCAACGAAGTGACCATCTTGGAAAAATGGTTTCCAAGTGACGTGTTAAATCATCTAAACTAAAGAAGACCCATTTTATATCTCTGTGAGATATTTCCAATAGTGTTAATGGTTCATCAAACTGAGCTACAGTCTAGTCACAATGGGTGACAAAATAATTGTGAATTTTTCTATAAAAGGACATTTTCCCTCCAATTTGGATCCATTTGCTAAGTGAGTTGTGGTGAATTTAGGGAGGAGGAAAAGGTCCTAAATCTTGTGGAGATATTAGTGGATAAACTGACCATCCCAATCAAGATCCATGACTTTCAGCTAGGTGGTCTTACTCATCTCTTCAATTTCAGAGGTTTATTTCTTGATTTTTGGCACCTAGCAGCTCCTTGAGAGAACCTTGCCCTTGCTCGCAATCACATCACACTTTCGAGGCCCATAAGTGAAATTTGGCTCATTGGAAATAGCTGGAAACCTGGGAGCCGACAGTTTTTGGGGTGAAAACTATGATTATTGGCTAGAGGAAGGGCTGGTCTACTATCCTCATGGGGGTTGTATGTTGACTAGTGTAGTTGGTTTCTTTCTTTTCTAAACTGAAAAGACATGTGGTGTTTTGCAGATATGGTAGAGCTAAAAATCAACTGGCGTGAATGAGACTTTGATACTCTTCAATCCAAGATCTACGGGGATCAGGTGGTTCGAGGGGCATTGGCTGATTATGGGGTTCTCAAGTTGGTAGAGAACCCATTGATGAGGGCAGGTGAGCCCTTGGTATTGATAATTATGAGATATTTGGATCTAGACAAAGAGGTCTTTGTCATGCAAAGGCACAAGATCGAGTTCACATTACATGATATTTAATTCTTGACTAGATTGCCTACCCTTGGAGTGGTGGGGGATATTCATTCCCTTGGAGTGGTGGGGGATATTCATTCATTGCTACCTTGTTGGAGGAACATTACTGAGTTCATGGAGCACCATTAACGACAGGGTGTTTGTGTCAAAGGGCACGACTATCCCACTTGTTGATCTAGAGAGGCTAGAGACACAAGTTGTTGCCACAGTTGTGCTATGGGTCTTGGTAGCCAGGCACTCCACCACATCACTGGAGGGTAGATGATGTTTATTGAGAGTGTTTTGGCTGGGACCTAATATGGTTGGGACCAGATGATACTGTCGTCAGTGAAACGATAGTTGTGTCATTGTAGGAGGCAAGTGAATCATGACTATGCTTTTGGCACAATATTATCTGCATTCCTCTTTAAGAAGATACCTGCTATACATCCTCATGTACAGATCTGAGATGGGGGCCCACAAGAGCCCAAGATGCACCACTGGGGTCATCCGTTGTGTAGAGGAGGAGGGGGAGTTGGAAAGGTGTTCCGACCCAATTTTTTGTACATTGGCACTAGATGCCCCTTTACATTGATGAATACCCCTTATAGTGGGATGAAATATCAGGGGATCCTAACTTGCCACTTCCACCTTGGGGAGCATAGGGACCAGATGGTAAGTGTTAAGATGGTATTTTTATGGTTCATTTATATTTCTCTCACATGTATGTGGTATTGAGTATGAAATATGTTTTATGCATACATAACATCAGTGAAGCTAGTAGGATATGCAGGTTGAGCAGCAATACCTAGGGCTGCAGATCGGGGGACATCATCATCACCATAATGTCTAGAGGATACTTCTTGCGGATTTGCATAGTAGGGTTGATGTACTTTTGACCGGGTTTTCAAAGTGTAGATGGAACAACTTGGAGGATCAGTACATAGATGAGTTCATTGGTCTTCCCTCAAAGTGGCAATGTATCATGTAGTGAGTGGCAATGGTAGGACAGACATTACATGATCTATGTGCAGGTGGAGTAGAGCCTTTGGCGTGAGATCCACCAGAAAATGAGTAGATGTAGGGACATGTGGGTCCCTTTGATTGTGATTTTTGTAACATGCTATGGGCATGTTGGATGTATTTAGAGTTATGGATCCAAACACTTTTATGATACACAATATGATTATGAATTTTATATGAAAATGATGGTTCACCATTTGTGTGCTTATCTTTTGTGGTATACATGTGATAAATTCCAAACTAATGTTCTCTGCAATGGTATGTACATAGTGATTTTCGTCTCTAGGCACATGACTAAATGTAATGGTTTCAAATTCATGTACCAATAGCTTCACTCGTAGATTTTTTCTAAATAGGACTTGGTTATGCACATGATACACACCATTCAAATGCATGACAAGTAGCAAGGAATTTAAATCAACATGAAGATGAAGGATGTGATGACCGAGGGCATCGACTAACAAACCTATCACTGTATCATATTCAACTTGAGTATTCATGGAAAATCCAATGCATGTGCCATTTGAAAGGACTAACATATGCAACGGGGTAAAAATGGCCTAGGCTGCCGATGCTAGATTCTGGGATAAGAGACTCGCAACATTAGCATGGCCGATATACGTTGTGGATGATGGATCCATTTGAAATGTGTAGAAGACAATGGATGAGATGGTGAAATATACCTAAATATATCATAGAAATAAAGACACACAAATCAAAGGGATGTGTTGTGAGCAACATTTCTAGAGGTAGAGCGTATTGAGAGAAACAGGAAGGAGATGGCCTTCGAAATCCTCGTGAAGGAATGCCCCCTTACTCAAATGTAGGAGTAATTAGGGGTAGCCATAGCTTCCATGGTGTCCTCATCACGCTAAACAACCAAAGTATTATCAACAAATAGATACCATCATTCAGAGAAAGACAATATTCCATTGTTGCGAATTATGTCTATTCATAACATGTTCTTTTAATGTGAAATAAAATAGTGTTTAAACAAATTTTAATGAGATTGAGGGTTTTTGCTTCCCAATAATTCAAGATTAAATGTAAGTTTTCAAGAACACGAATGTTTGTATAGAAAAAAATGACATCAAATTTAAGCATGATGTCATTAGGGAAATATTAATTGAATTGGATTTAATAATTAAGTGGGAAGTATCCTTCATAAACAAATCATAAGAACCAACAAAGGGTTGTAGTTTATCAACAAGGAATCATGAAGATCATGAGTATGGGTTGTAATGGCACTTAGTATCTGCCTTAAGGGGGTGTGCTTTTTATAAAAATCTTTGGCTCACGATATATTATATTGGTAACTGAGTTAGGAGGGATGAACCATTTTTGTATGAGGATCAATGGACAAATACTTTATAGCTTTAATGAAAAGGTACATGAAACGATTAATGAGATTTATCATTGTGGGACCATGGTTTAAGGACAAAGAGGAGGTGTGAGGTTTCAATTTAGTATTTGGCATAGGATCAAGAGATGGATCTAAAAAAGAAGATGTGTTGGGTTTCAATTAAGGATTTTGCATAGGTTCAAGAGAAGGGTTGAAAAGGGGAGAGTGAAGGTTTGAAGAGGGTCGAGGCAAAGGAAAAGAATTTATGACAAAGAGGATGTGGACATAAAGGGTAGGATAAAATTAGGGTTAGCATGTAAACTATGATGGGAGGAAGTAAAAGAGGGAAGATAACTCTCAAATGAATTAATTCCCATCTCCTAAGGGCAAGTAGAAAAATTAGAGGCGATTGAGGTAGAGAAAAGGAAAAAAATTGAGGATAAGGAGAGGGTTAGAAAAATACTACACTATGAAGGACATGAGGCCTATAAAATCAAATTTGCATATATGATTGATTGAACATGGAAATCATAGAATCAGTTAAGTTTTGATATGGTGAAATATGGACAAAAGGAACCAAATGGGATATAGTTCACAGGTTAGATTTTGATGAACAAATATTAAGAGTGAAAGAGGAAGATGTTAAATAGTAGGAATTAAGAGAAAAATAGGTATCAAACGAAGGAGTTTAAGACCATTATGGAGTTAAGTCACATAATGTAGGATAATTGAATAAAGGAGGGGATATTATGCATAGAAAATTTTAGGGGCGAATGTTCGCCCTTTGGCGAAATTATGGGGCTTTAAATTTTTAGTGGGTGAATATTTTGTATCATAGTACATTTTTACAAATCACCTCAAATAGCCCACCTTATTTTAAGGGAGAGGGTAAAAAAATTCAATTTAGCCCTTGAAATTAGGAGTTACAACCTTCCATTTGCCCATTTTCAAGAATATGTTTTCTTTAAGTGAATCCATTGGCCCATTTTCAAGAATAGGTTTTATTTAAGTGAATCCTATGGGCCAAATACCATATTTATAAAAGAGGTATGGTAA
>APFE031023790.1:33894-44965 GCA_000404065.3 Pinus taeda | reverse complement strand
ATTACTAATAGTAATTTTTAAGCTCTAGGTTTATGATAACCAATGGTATTGACCATGGTAATACCAAGATCTTACAAGATTTTATAGTTGAGTAAAATATTCACCATGCCTCATTCGCCAAAACATTATATATACATATTATATTATTGATAAAATCGCCTTCCATTTTTCCTATATACCATGGAGATTCGCCCATTTGTTATACATATAAATTTAGGGGGGGTTCTTAAAATTTACCCTTATAGTATGGGTTTTAAGGGAAGAATAGGGTTAATGGAAATGGGTACACGAGCCTTAATATCAACAAGGATAAGTAGAGGAGGAATGTGGCTAAACATAAAGAGAGTTGAGGGAAATCCTAATGAATATAGATGTGTCAAATGATGATGCTTCCATTAATTCATCTAAGGATTGAAAAGAGGCATATATGGATTGAAAAGTAACAAATGGAGACCCATAATTATATAGAAGTGAGAAGTGAGATCCATGAGTTTCTAAAAGTGAGGAAGGAAGCTGTAGGAACTGACTCGTAGTTACCCAAAGATCATAAGAAAAATTCAAAGACTCTTGAAGATCATAAATACAAATGATAGAGTCTTGAAGAATGCCAGTAGAATCGATTAAGGATGAGGTTGAAGGTTTTGGAAAACAATGAAAACCGTGGAAGAGAGAGTTTTTATGATATAGTAACTATTAAAATTGTTAATTTACTTAGTGGATGATTCAAAACTAGATGATATATAGGAAAAAAAACTTACACTCAATTTGATTATAGATATTTGAAGGAAAAAAAAAGGACAGTTTTAAATGAAGCTTAAATAATTTATTTAGAATTTGATAGAGATCAAACACGATAAAATGTTTTTTTTCCTGAAATATAGTGAAAATAGTCCTGTAAAAGGTTATATCAATGTCAATTATACATCGAGATTGATGGATATGACTAAAGTAAGGAAATACCTAATATTCAAAACATCGCTTTGAGAAAGTAATATCAACCACTATTTTCCACATTTTCCCCCCTAAATTATCGAATGTTTGAGTCTCATTCAAGCATTCTTCTCCATAGACATTTAAAATAAAAGTGTGCATGTTTCTAGAACTAGTCATAATATTGCTTGTCAATTTTATGGAATTAATCATGTATAATGTTTGTGATGGACTTGCCACCCATCATGAAGAACAAAAGAAAATCTTAATGAATTAGAAAAATAGTGCTGGAAGATTGTATAGATAAGGGTTGTGCCAAAAAGACGTGAATATTATTAATGTTGAAATTTTCAAAATAGAATTTTTTGAAAATAAAAGTGGTAAACTGTAACATCCCTAAATAAATCAGTGTAAAAATTATACAGTTGAGTAAATAGTAATTCTTTTAAAATATTACGAATTAGTTTAAAAACTAATTCTTGTTATTCATAAAAACTAATTGAGGGGAATATTTTGGCGAATTGTGCGTGGAGCCCATTGGTCCTCTATAGCTGTAATAACTGTAAGATATGGCCGGGGAGAAACGGATGTTGCAAAGCCATTTTTCTAGTGCACTAGGCTAGGGAGTGAGAGGGCAGATATTATTGTTCGGCCAATTCCTTACATGAAATAAATATTCATAACTAATGAAGTTTAGCATTTTTCGGTTTTAGTTAGGGTTCATTTCTTGAAGCTGCCCTCGATGTTCTTTATTCACCGGGGAGATCGAACGTGACCAGGGGAGCAAGCATAAGTTCTCTCCAACAAAAGGACTCACGGTAATCTTTTGGTGGCTTCTATTGCAATGCGTATGCATCCATAGCATGGTACAGAAGCCACTTCTTCTCCAGATATCTACAACGAGAATTGATAGAGGGGCAGATTTGGTATTCGATGGAGTTCGGGAGATGGCTCTATTGGGCCATGAATACGACCACTTTATAAGACTTATTTCATCCATTTTTACTCTTCTCTGTTATATCATTTGTTATAATTTATCATTTAAATCCATTTTGTAAATGATTTATGCTCTTATGGATGAATATTATTTATCTTCCTATATTTCTAATAAATTGATAATTATGAATGATTTTATCAATGGTAGTTTCAATAGATTAGTTGTAACATTATTTACCATTTTTAACCTCCAAGATAATTTCTAGATTGAAGATTTGACCATTAAATCTGCCAACTCAGAAATTCACTGGAATAAGAAGTGATAGTTTTGTGGTTGCAATGCTGAGGAAATGAAGAAGAATATGGAAAATCCGGAACATGGGTTTTGTCCAAAACGGAGCCAGCTAACTTTAACGAAGAATGGTTTGCCCAAATTCAACTTGTACTGAGAGAGATGAAGGGTTCTTTGAGCACGATTTTCTCAGATTTTCTGTTGCGGCCATTTTTCGAATCTGAGCTACAAAGCCAAATTCGCCCTGCTCCTATTGAAAGATAGATGGAAATATATTTTCTTGTTGATCAATTGGTTGGAAACAATCCAATTTTGTAATAGAATCATGTTGTAATTATCTCTATTGTAACTACTCTCTCATCTCTCTATTTATATGAAAACAAAGATCAGAGATGATGATGACTTTGGGAGGGATTCGAATGATGGAATTGAGGATGAATTAGAGATTCAGAATTGAGGATGATAATGGCTGAGAGATGGAGAGATTTCTTGTTGTAATCCACTGTAACTCTGCTTTGATATTTTAATATAAATCTGGTTGCCTTTCCATCTTTGATCCTGAGGTAACCCAACAGCATCCGCTCGCGGCTAAGGGCCTAACGTCTGGTGAATTGTGCTACTGCTATATATTATCTCTTTGGTTTATGCGTGGTTTTGCTTATCATCCTGAATCCGTAATCTGAGTAATCAAGCTGTAACCTTCTTAAGCTGGTATTACTGTATTTTTCTATGGTTTATACTTCATACGATTTCTATTCAATTGACATTGTGGTTCCATTATGAATTGTAATCGTTACCCTCTCTAACCAGGATTAATACTTGCGGTGTCAGACTCAAATTACTATTAATGTGTGTCTGTGTTAAGTTATTATGCATTTGTATTTGGCTTTCCAGCGTTGTTTCATATTCTATCATTAATCAATGCTGTTCTATTTTCGTGTACTGTCCAATTTATTCTTAGAGTAAAGATTGTTATTAATTTGGCTTTGTTGTTGTTCATTTCCATTAATTAAAGTTTGTTGTTCAGATTCCTTTAATTACAGTTTGCTACCCATTTACCTTGTTGTTCATTTATGTTGATTAATTGCAATAATTTTATTTTAAAGAGTTTTCCTAGTTTACTTTCCATAGCAGCTTTAGTTCAATTTCGATTTCCTTTTAATTGCTTTAAAGCAGGACTGTCAACTGTAGAGAACATTGGTTATTGCTTCCTCGTTCCTAGATTGATTGTCTTGTTCCAGTTTGATTTCAATTGCATCAATATCCATAGGAATGAGTTATTGCTATTGTATCCTCGATTGATGGTTGTTTGAGTGAATGATTTAGTTTAGAACATTTCAGTTTCTTGTTGTTCCAATTAGATTTTGTTTCCAACTTTCATTTACTTTTGTATTTTAAGCACTATACTGCAAAACATTACTCTTGATTAAATAGCTGCCTCAAAATGAGTACACTCTTGAAAAAAAAAATTGTCTGTGGGTTGACAATTAATGTGAGGTAATTAGGAGTTAAAAGGACACCTTTTTATCGCTCCACATTTTGGTGCCATTTCCGGGGAGAGTGTAGCCATTTTTAAAAGAGTAGTGTGCATCTGATGAGTGTATGTTAAGAGAGAATTGGGTATTAAAAACGAAAGGTAAGAACCTACGTATGGAGCATGTAAAAGCCTTGCTCCCCCACCCACTTTCCAGCAAGACTGTTAAAGAACCTAGGGTAGAAATAGATGTTTGAATTTCTGTGTGAATGGAAAAAAGATAGAAATTTTTAAAAATGAATCACATGATCTCATGCAAGTGGTGATGTAAGCACCACCCATTTCACTAACCGATTGACAGGAAAATTTGAAGAAGGTGCCTCGAAGAAACACATGAAGAACATCTTATACTATGGTAAGAAATGGCTCACGTTTCTACTCTTGAATTTCTTATCAAAGATCTAGGAGGAGTGACACAAATGCACATAATTCCCCCATCTTTACCAAATTTTCATGGTTTAGCAAATGAAGATCTAGATACATTCTTATTTGAGTTCGAAATACTTTGTAGAAGATATGATTATTGTACTAATGATCAAAGATTGAAAGTGTTTCCTCTTATTCTAAAAGGAGCAGCTCTCCGATGGTTCATGAGCCTAGGTGGGAACTAGATTCAAACATGGGATGACATGAGGAACATATTCTTGAAGACGTACCAAGACTATTGCAAGGCCAATGAAGATATTTTAAATATGATACAAGGGGAAGATGAAAGTTTGGAGGACTATGTAGATCGATTTCAATACAACTTTCAAAAATCAAAATATAAGCGTTTGGAGAAACAGATCTTAAAAACACTCATTCTTAAAGGAATTAAGGATAAATTTTTAGAACTCTTAAATCTGATAGGAAAAGGTGATGTTTTTCAGTTATCATATGATGATGTTTGTGAGTTGTGCATAAGGTATTCAAGAGGAATCTCTAAGGCTAGTAAGAATCCTAGAGATGTTCGTTTTTACCTTTACAAATTTGCTATAAGAACAAGAGACATAAGAGATGAAATAAATGCTTTATTTGAAAATTTTAAAGTTGATTTTATTAGCTCTCTAAATGAAAAATTGGATGTTTTGCAGGTTCATAAAAATGAAGAATTTGATGAAGTGTTTTTCCATCATGTCCGAAAGGAGCATCCCATAGATACTGACTCTTCCTTATCTAGGATGGAAGTTGCATATCAAAGAGATGGGGAAGCTACAACATGGACTACAGGTATGGTTCAAAACACTTCTCCATTCTCTTACTTGCATAATCCATTATGGAATACTAATGTCTTAGGGCAGCCATGTCAATATAACCATCAATCCTGTCTACAAGTTTGGCATGGTTCATCTTATGTTTACATGACTACTCTCCCTCATCTTGTAGCACAAACAAATTCTCCATATTCTTCACCAGCTCTTTCAAAACACCTTGCCTGCCCATCAAAACCATTCACACAACCCAATCAACCACATCTTCAAAATGCTCCATTCCTTACACATTTTCCTGCTCAACTAATTCCACACCCTCATCACAATAAACCAGTACAACATGCTTACAATGTTGAAATTCCAAATTTACCCACCCTTCTTACCCATTCTATCTCACATGCGCCATTAGAGAAAACTTACAATGAGATTCAAAATGTTTTGAATTCAAAAATTGTAGAAGCTATGGATGAAAATGAGGTTTCTTATAATATGTATCAACAAGCTATTTTAAAATCTCAAGAACTTCATGATCTAATGGATATGAGAAATCAAGAAAGTAAAACATACAATGAAGGTTGGTTTCACTCCATCATTTGTTTGCAACATCACTCTATGCTTCAGCAATTTTTGGCACCATCTTTTCAAGGGAAGTTGGCTTCTCATACCCTAATTTTTATCAACATGCATTTTTCAAATTTGGGTATGTGAAAACATCAGGAATTATTTCTAAAATGGTTCCACTGGAAATACTATTATACATAAACGTATTCAATTCTCAAAGAAGAGTAGGATAGTGGAGAAAATAAAATAAAACAAACACATTTTTTATTTTTATTTTCGTAAAACTAGTTGTTTCTTTTGTTGCAACACGCTATCGAAATCAACATTCGTAATAAATGTTTCAATTCATTTGTGTATGTAGGTAATTTATAATAGAAATAATAGTTCTACAAACATTCATTTTCATTTTTATCAGCAATTTGAAAAAATGTTTGAATATCATTTTTTGGCTTGCGGGCTTGATGAAATTTCTGGAAAAACAGTCAGGACAGTCATGTTTTGAGGGACCAAAAGGGAATATTTTTAAAGCATGTTTAAATCATAAGTAGCCCTTGATTTCTACTTTCCAGCCCAATTTGAATCACTCAATTTGGATTTGAAACGAAAAAGTTAGAACCAAAACATTGACAGGGTATCTAGCGGGCAGCTCAGGAACATAGTTTGGACAATTAGTTGTTGGAGGCCTAAATGAATCAATTTTTAAAAACTGTTTCTATGTTATATTATCCTATGAATATAGTTTATAATTCAATTGTAATTACTCATTTTCGATATCATATGGGGAAGTTATGATCAAAATACCGATTGTCTATCGTAAATCAACACCCTTAAAACTCTGTTTTTCCTGTTGTTTCTTACAGTATTTGACCTATCAATTCTTCTTGTCTTCAAAACATCTTTCTATTGGAAATAAATAAATGAATATAATTTTATTTACACTTTGAACCACCTGAATCCAACATCAAATGAAAACTTTATGCTTGAAATATCAACTGTTGGTCTAAGCCAGGTAATTGAAAATGACTCTATTATGCAGGTTGTTCTAACTAATATTGACATATCATATCATTGAATATTTAAAAAATGTTTCTACGGGAGGTAAAACTTTGAATTAACTCTCATTTTGCTTTGGAATCACTCAATTTGAACGAAAAATAAGGATGTTGTGATTAAAACACTACTGGTTAGTATGGTCGGCCACTACTCTCCTGCAGGTGATAAATAGATTTTACTTTGTTATTTTCTCCATGGATTTGTTCTAAAGAGTAACTACTTGTTAGTTTTCTGCAATATTCTTGGATTAAGGGAGATCACGCACCTGTATTTCTCCATGATTTAATGTTTTATTGCAGGTACATACTCATTTTTTGCAGGTCCTAGGAGAAAAAGAATGTCAATTCATGGACGAGTGATTCTTGAAAGAAATTTTAAATGAAACAAAGGTATTTCATCCAACTCATTACCCAACAGATTCATAATATAAGAAATGAAGAATAGATTTCCATGTGAAGATTCGTGTCATGTCTTTGCTGCCAAAACATTTTTCGAATAGATCATTTTTTTGACATAACATCATAGCTGTTGTAACTTAATTTATTTATTTACATACTGTTTTTTGTTGTTTCTTTTCTAATTTCTTTTATATTTTATGTTTCAGGTGTTACTTCATTCAAAGTGTAACTCATCCTCAGCATCAATGTCGTGAACAACTAATTTGTTTTTTTTTGCATGCTTACATTTTATGATTGTCCATTTTGTTGTTCCTTTTTCACATTTCACTGTTCCTTTTCGAAATGGAATAGTTGTTGTTCCTTTTCGAATGGAGAAACGCTTCTGAATTTTCACATTTTGTTGTTCCTTCTTGAAATGGAACAGCTATTGTTCCTTTTTGAATGGAACAATACTTATGCACTTTCACATTTTGTTGTTCTTTTTCAAATGGAACAACACTTCCACATTTTCACATTTTGTTGTTCCTTTTCGAATGGAACAGCACTTTTGCATTTTCACATTTTGTTGTTCCTTTTCGAAATGGAACAGTTGTTGTTCCTTTTTGAATGGAAAAATACCTCTGCACTTTCATGTTTTGTTGTTCCTTTCCGAATGGAACAACACTTCTGCACTTTCACATTCGAATGGAACAACACTTCTACACTTTCACGTTTTGTTGTTCCTTTTCGAAATGGAACAACATTTCTGCACTTTCACGTTTTGTTGTTCCTTTCCGAATGGAACAACACTTCTACACTTTCACGTTTTTTTGTTCCTTTCTAAATGGAACAACACTTCTGCACTTTCACGTTTTGTTCTTCTTCTTCACTTTCACGTTTTGCTGTTCCTTTCCAAATGGAACAACACTTCTGCATTTTCACATTTTGCTGTTCCTTTTCGAATGGAACAACACTTCTGCACTTTCACATTTTCTGTTCCTTTTTGAAATGGAACAACACTTTTGCACTTTCACGTTTTGTTGTTCTTTTCCGAATGGAAAAGCATTTCTGCACTTTCACATTTTGCTATTCCTTTCCAAATGGAACAACACTTCTGCACTTTCACGTTTTGTTGTTCCTTTTCAAATGGATCAACACTTCTGCACTTTCACGTTTTGTTGTTCCTTTTTGAAATGGAACATTTGTTGTTCCTTTTTGAAATGGAACAACATTTCAACACTTTCACTTTTTTGTTGTTCCTTTTCAAAAGAACATCATTTTCACATTTCTTGTTGTTTCTCTTAGAGAACAACACCTTTTCACATGCATTTTTTCATTGTTCCCTACAGGGAACAACATTTTTTCGTGTCTATTTTTGCCTTTTGGTGTACATTTCCTTCATTGTTCCCTACAAAGAATAACACTTTTTGAGTGTTTTTGTGGTCCCTTAGAAAAAGAAACACTTTGGGAGTATTTTCGAGAGAAACCCTTCCTTCCTCTTGTGGGATTATTCCTAGTTCATCTCAACCACATTTTCCTGATTCTCTTTCACGGCATGAAGTACAGTATTTTATGAGGACAAGAATTATGGATTCTTTTGAAGCAAGTTATTATCATTCACATTATGATCTTTAACACGACAGCTCCTTGATGATAAATTCTTTTCGAAAAAGACACAATTATTTATATACTACTTTACTGCATTGTTTTCTGTTGAACATGATATTGATTGATCATCTTAATACCATGCTCGGTCCACCTTTCCTGGTTATAATCTTCTCTGTTTATAATAAATGAGTTTATGGGTATATTTTTTTCTATTGACATGTTCAACTTCTTCCACCATCCCTGCTCTTAAGGAGTACTGAGCCTTCCTCTTTTTATCATAAAAATGTGTAATAACAACAAAATTTTGTTCACAGATGGAGGATAGGGGGTCTCATTATGAGTCATCCTACCATGTTCATAAGGCTGTAACAAAGTGACATTCCCATTATGGCCACCACACTAGGGTTATGATCCATTGGATAGCCAAATTATCCTTGGAACAGGAGGTCTCATCATGAGCCGGCTTGATCCCTTTTGCTACCTCCTAGTGAATGGTAGTGTGGTTATCTGGTTACCACGCCAGCACACTGATCTCTTCTGTAGAGCAACACTAAAACTCTCCATTTATAAATTGAGGATCCTGGCTCATATGGGTTAAAAACACAACCCTGCCGAGGCTATGGACGTGTGCTGGCAGCAGAGGCTCTGCTTATGGTATTGAAGTTATATCTTATCGTCAATTATTACTATAATATCCTTTTCTTATTTTTTCTTTTTATCAGAGAATTTATTTCCTTAATTGTTTTTTCCCTGTTTTGAACCTTTATGCATGAGAAATTATTTTTTGATCAATCACATCATTTTTCAACTAGAATACTGTCAGTAAAGCATCTTTTTGGCATATTGATGTCCTTTTTCTCTTTTCATAACTTATCATCAATCAAAAACGTCTTATCTTTTATTCATAACTATCTTTATACACTCTTCTCTCATTATAACCATAACTCTCACCGTCCTATGATTGATATCTGTATTTTGCTTCATTTATTGTTGTATTGTTCAATCCCTTGCCTTGTCGTTAGCACAACACCTCTCATGTGCTTTATGGTAATGGAATTCCTTTTCCAATTGGAGGGGGGAATGTATGCATTATGGGATTGCATGTGATATGATTACTGCACTCTGCCATAACTTGTTGATTCGATAAGTTTTTCTAATTGAAATTTTTGCATGCATCTTATTTTATTTCTATTTAAAACTAACACTATGGATTGAAGAACATTGTATGCAAAATAATGATTTGCTTATAGGAGAACAACAAGTATGGGGTAGAACTCTATTCGCATCATGACCACACTATTGAAACTAACAGAAGAGACTCGAGCAACTCGCAAACATGAACAACTGTTCAGACATGATGTGCTTGCTTGGATTCCACCTTTTGCATCACTTTCAGCACCAACTCTGCCTACATTATCTTCAACAAATTCCAGTACATATATGTCATTCCATATTTTTCTTTTTGGAGGTAAAAATTGAGGTAAAATAGCATAATTTTCTTATTTATTACGAATTTAGGAGAATCTATCATCCTTCATTCCACATCTTTACCACTTCCCATATTTTTTAGCAGCATATCCTCTTTCAGTTTGGAGGAATATTTCTTTCATTTGTTTCTTTCTTATGACCATGTCATTCCTATTCTTTATCATCCATTACTATTCTTATTCATTCTCAACACCTCCCTTATTCCATGATTGTTTTACACCAAGAATAGAATTCAACATATGGTAGCAACCATCTCAATTTGTTTTCTAGCATCGCATGAGGCCATGCTAATTTTTCAGAGAGGGGGAGGAATTGCTACGCATAATGGATGTTTTTTTTTGCTTTCTTTTTCATTTAAGGCATACAATTTCAGTGCAGAAATTGATTTCCAAAATATTTTTAAAACTATGAACTCACTTCTTGTGATTTCTGGATAACACCGATGTCTCATTAAAACACACAAACCCAGATAATTTCAAGTTAAATTGGTTCATAAAATTTCAGAAATCATGCACGATCACCTACAACCATTTTGTTTATATCTCATGCTCTGTGCATCAAAACGATTTGATTTTTGGATCATAGAAGCATTCATATATTACAAATCTACTTGCAACATTTCAACAAAAGTTGGTTTATAGTTTTTGGGAAAATGGTTAATGAAGGTTGTTGTTATTTATATCATATTTTGTTGCAACTTAATTGTTATGCCTTCATGAAGATTGTTAAAATTGAATATTCATTAATTGAGGAAGAATTCATTTGTTCTGTCCATTTTATGAGCTGAGATGAACAAATTTTATTGCTTAGTTAACACATGGGTTTTGTCTTTGGGTTGCATGAGGACATGCAATATATTCAGTGTGGGGGTGTGTTGGACCGTGAATACGACCACTTTGTAACACTTATTTCATCAATTTTTACTCTTCTCTATTATATCATTTGTTATAATTTATCATTTAAATCCATTTTATAAATGATTTATGCTCTTATGGATGAATATTATTTATCTTCCTTTATTTGTAATAAATTGATGATTATGAATGATTTTATCAATGATAGTTTCAATAAATTAGTTGTAACATTATTTACCATTTTTAAC
>APFE031023790.1:23630-33727 GCA_000404065.3 Pinus taeda | reverse complement strand
TTATCAATGATAGTTTCAATAAATTAGTTGTAACATTATTTACCATTTTTAACCTCCAAGATAATTTCTAGATTGAAGATTTGACCATTAAATCTGCTAACTCAGAAATTCGCTGGAATAAGAAGTGACAGTTTTGCGGTTGCAATGCTGAGAAAATGAAGAAGAATATGGAAAATCCGAAACATCGGTTTTGTCCAAAATGGACCCAGTTAACTTTAACAAAGAACGGCTTGCCCAAATTCGACTTGTACTGAGATAAACATAAGGTTCTTTGAGCATGATTTTCTCAGATTTGCTGTTGCGACTATTTTCAAAATCTTAGCTGCAAAGCCAAATTTGCCCTGCTCTTGTTGAAAGATAGATGGAAACATATTTTCTTGTTGATCAATTGGTTGGAAACAATCCAATTTTGTAATAGAATCATGTTGTAATTATCTCTATTGTAACTACTCTCTGATCTCTCTATTTAAATGAAAACAGAGATCAGAGATGATGATGACTTTGGGAGGGATTCGAATGATGGAATTGAGAATGAATTAGAGATTCAGAATTGAGGATGGTAGAGAGAATGGATAATGGCTGAGAGATGGAGACATTTCTTGTTGTAATCCACTGTAACTCTACTTTAATATTTTAATATAAATCTGGTTGCCATTCCATCTTTGATCCTGAGGTAACCCAGCAGCATCCGCTGGCGGCTAAGGGCCCAGACTCTGGTGGATTGTGCTGTTGCTGTATATTATCTCTTTTGTTTATGCATGGTTTTGCTTATCATCTTGAATTGGTAATCCGAGTAATCAAGTTGTAACCTTCTTAAGATGGTATTACTGTATTTGTCTATGGTTTATACTTCATACGATTTCTATTCAATTAATATTGTGGTTCCATTATGAATTGTAATCGTTACCCTTTCTAACCAGGATTAATACTTGCGGTATGTGTGCCTGTGTTAAGTTATTATGCATTTGTATTTGGCTTTCCAGTGTTGTTTCATATGCTATCATTAATGAATGTTGTTCTATTTCTATGTGCTATCCAATTTATTCTTAGAGTAAAGATTGCCATTAATTTGGCTTTGCTGTTGTTCATTTCCATTAATTAGAGTTTGCAGTTCAGATTCCTTTAATTACAGTTTGCTGCCCATTTACCTTGTTGTTCATTTCTATTGATTAATTGCAATACTTTTCTTTTAAAGAGTTTTCCTAGTTTACTTTCGATAATAGCTTTAGTTCAATTTCGATTTCCTTTTAATTGCTTTAAAGCAGGACTGCCAACTGTAGAGAACGTTGGTTATTTCTTCCTCGTTCCTAGATTGATTGTCTTGTTCTGATTTGATTTCAATTGCATCAATATCCAGAGGAATGAGTTATTGCTACTGTATCCTCGATTGATGGTTGTTTGAGTGAATGCTTTAGTTTAGAACATTTCAGTTTCTTGCTGTTCCAATTAGATTTTGTTTCCAGCTTTCATTTACTTTTGTATTTTAAGCACTATACCGCAAAACATTACTCTTGAGTAAATAGCCGCCTCAGACTGAGTACACTCTTGAAATAAAAAGTTGTCCCTAGGTTGACAATCAATGTGAGGTAATTAGGAGTTAAAAAGACACCTTTTTATCGCTCCACAGGCTCCTCGGGGATTTGTAGTGAAAAACACTTTGTTCTATAGTGAAAAGCACTTTGTAGACTGGTCTGCGATAGGCCTTGTACTCGATCAGATGCCATGAGACTTACGGTTTCATGCCTAGAACTACATCACTAGTGGGAAACTTGTTATTGTTGATGGTTTATGGGCCTATTGTTCCAATAGGCCAAGTTTATGTCAAATGGAAGCGAGCTCCTGTCGACTGTGATGGGACCTGGAAGTTCTTTCATCATGTTGAAGGTGATGGAGACAAGGAGGTTGCCAGGATAAGATAAGTAATTGTATTTCTTTTTTTATATATAGAAATTATTTTATTGCATGCAGTAAAAGATTGGATATTTTATATTTTTTGGTAAAGAAAGAATCTTAGTACATGCAGTAAAAGAATGATTATTTTATATGTTTTCTTGGTGAAGGAAAACATGTTAATGCATGCAATGAAAGAAAATATTTTATATTTTTTCTTGGCGAAGAAAAACATGTTAATGCATGCGGTAAAAGATGATTATTTTATACGTTTTCTTGGTAAAGATAATATGCTAATGCATGCGGTAAAAGATGATTATTTTATATGTTTTCTTGGTAAAGAAAATCATGTTAATGCATGCGATAAAAGATTGAATATTTTATATGTTTTCCTGGTAAAGATGGTATTTTAATGAATGCATATCAAATAAATAGTAGTTAAGTTGGATTTTATTGAGAAGGGATATATGTTTTATTGCATTGGGATATTAGCTAATTTAGAAGTTTTTGTGAAATAGTTATGCATTGCATGCATGATAGAAATTGCTAATAATGTGCTTCTAGGCACATAAGTGATCATACTAACTTTCTTGAAGAAAGAGTATGTTATATGTACACATCAATATGGTTTCTTTCTAGGAAAGAGTGCATTCTTCATGCATGAAAATAATGACTTTATGGGAGATCTCTTGAAAACAAAAATAGAGGTTCTTTCCTTTAAACACACATATGAATAGTGTTCATACAAGAACCAAGAATCCATACTTGTTCCATGGAAAGATTATGTGCTTGAAGTAAAAGTAGTTGTGTTAGGAAAAGAAACACATGTTGCATGTAAATAAAGGTAGCTATTGTGACTTTGGAAATATGAGTCTCTGTGTACATAGAAAAAGTGAACATGTTAACCTTCTTGAAAACAATAATCTCTTGAAGAGATTGTCTTGTTAGATGAGTTGTGTTGATTTCTTGATTTTAGATGCATAAGTAATCCTTGTTATTGTTTCTTAATTTTTATGCATAGAGCTGGGTATCTATAATAACCTCTTGAAACGGAAACATGAGAAACCTACATATAGAAAGATAAGAAATGAGGTTATAATGACTTCCTTCTAAGAGAGAAGTATGTAACTGTTTATAGGAAATGATGTAGAATTCTGAGAAGGAAATTTTTGTTATATAGATTAAAGAATGGTTGTTATGATAGGCTATTGGATGCACAAAGAATGGTCATTGTGTTATACATTTTAGTAGAACTAATGATTTAGGTCTCTTAAGAGAGTTGTGCATGAGTGTGAATAAGCATTGTGGAAAGTAGAACAAGTATTTACTTGGATATATGTACTAGTTAGTTATTATGTCATGCTTACTCATGCATATGAGTAGATGTTAAAAGATCTCTTTTAGAGGTTGCTTATTGATTGATTAATATGGTATCTAATCTTGTTGCCAAGCTTGTTGATGACTACATTGACAGGAAATGATGGCGGAAGGTTCCAAAGGACAATGATGTTTAACCTTGTGGTAGGAAAATGATTAATGGTCCATGCAGATGAGTTTGAGTTACAGGGTCGTACATTGCTAGAACAATCATGCCATAAGGAATGTTGCATTGTGGCGATATGTAAGTAAATGATTACATGGAAACAGTATTATCTATTAGCTAGTTATGTGACAACATAAAGATAGTTCAATGTAATAATTTTATAACAATGGTTAAGGGATGGAATCCCTTATAAGCCATTGAGTGAGGGGTGAAATCCCTCATGAGCATTTAATAATGAGATTAAACGTTTGTTGGTTTTCACCCTACGGGGTTTCCAGGGCATATTGGTGTTCGATGGTGTGATTTCCTTTTGTGTCAGTTTGATGATGATGAATTCTTGATGTGGGTGGTTCTTTATTTGATGGTATAATCATAATGTCCAAGTATGTTATTAACTAATATGGTTAAGGAAGCCATGAAATGGATGCAAGGATTCATGAGACAGTTTATGTTATTACACTACCACGGTGGTAGTTAATGGTTATGAAACTCACTGCCTGTTATTGCAATTTACTTGATGTACTATCTAATGGTTAATGAGGAATTGTGGAGTTGTGAATTGGATAATTACTTGTGGTTAATTTGTATAAAAAAATTCTAACTCCCTGCTTTTACATGTGACGTTACCGGGGTATGTGACAAGTGGTATCAGAGCTAAAGGTTGCAACAATGGCACCATTGGGAATTGGTAAGCGGAAAAGAAATTAAGGTACGCCACAAGTGTGCATTAACTCAGGTATGAGTTTAACCATTCACATATTTATTTACGTATTACACTACTTTCGGCATGATAAGTGTGATTCGTGTTTAAACTGCTTTAAGTAGTAAGTAATAAAGTGTTGCATGACCATGTTCATGACATTGGATTCCTGATGAGGATAAAAGACAATAAAACTTTTGTGGTACTTAAGAACAATATTGAACACCCATTACACTTATTAACAATATTGAACACTCGTTGAGGAAAGTGACAACGAGCTACCAACTTTTGATTTGCAAATATGGCAATAACAATGAATGAAACTGAATGAGCCAATGCATGAATATAAATTATGGGGAACATCCTTGAATAGGATGACAAATTGTTTTGAAAGGACATTAGAAGAACCCCTTTAGATATGGAAAATATGCAATTAGTCAAGTAGCGTGACTTGATTGTCATAACTAATTTGGATTAAGTTTTGTCATGGTTTCATTAAGATGATTGGTAGTTGTGATTGGTTAGTTTTGTTTGACTAACTAATAGCACTTATGTGCATGAATTTAATTTGATTTAAGTTTATCACAATTTGCAAACAGGTGATTGTGGTAGTTACGTCCTGTATTGGTCTGTTGATGGCAATACATTGTGGGAAATTAGAAAATGTTTAGAATGATACCTCAACTATCATAGGCATTTACGCAGTAATGAATATTTGCATATACTTTTATGCATGATAGTATTGTGCTGCAAACTAAAAGATTAGGGAAGTGAATACTTGTTAAAGGATGCATATGTATAACTAATGTTGCTAATGGGATTAACTAGTGGTAGCTTAATGGCAACAAGAAAACTCGTCACGTAAAATGTTGCAATGAGAATTGCAATCATAAATGAGAAAGAATAATGTTATATGATATGCATGATTGTGTTATTTGGAAATCAGAATGCATACAACATGTATGTCAATTGTGCTTCCTAACAATCTAGATGTTGTGGACCCATGTTGAGGGTTAAGTGTAGATGCATGGTATACATGCATGTTTGTTTGGTTAATGATAATGATTATATGGTTCATTATGTAAGTTATATGGGAAAGAGTGATAACAAAGAAATTTAACATGCCAGACAGTTGCAGATAGATGTGAAAGGCTATAATGCCTTGGGTTTATGGCAGTTACTTTCCCGAAGGGGTTGATGGTACTTGTTTGCCCGGATTTGGGTTGATGGCAGTTACTTGCCCGGAAGGGTTGATGGTACTTGTTTGCCCAAATTTCCTCTCCCTAGAATTCTTGAGCTGGTTGGCCAATGGAATTCCATGTTAGACCTGGTAAGGTTTCTATCAAATAAATTGTCTAGATGTGAAAATGACTTGATCTGGTTGTGGAAACTAGTTCCTATGGGTTGGGAATTATTTATCCTATTGTGGTTCTCATAGCTAAAGAAATTAACTAATCAGCTATATGTTATGTTAAAAATGAATTTCATATATAGATGTGTAAAAATTTCATGCACATTTAACAAGAAATGAGCTTAGTGCTCAATAAGGTGTTATTAGAAATTTTAATTCCTTTATTGTGTTACTAATCTTGTGAACATCTTAGTAGGGGCTAAGATAATTTTCAATTGATGCAGTGATTGATTGTTTTAACGATTAGAGAGCTAGGTGCTCTTTTGGGACTTTTAGAAGTCCTCTGTGGATGTCTTTAGTGAGAGTTAATTCAGTGTGCATGTGGAGTAGTGATGAGCTCTTTAATGTACTTGTAAAAGTACTGTGATTTAAAAATCATCTAACATTGCACAATTGATTGATAGTTAAAAGTATTTCATTTGACTCAGAATATTGTGACTAATGCGATTAAATTTGTTTGTCATACATTACAGGATTACTTACCATGGAGGGTTGATGGGTTATTCAACCACTATTAAAATGCTTACACGAAAGTGCTCATGATTTCCAGAGTATATGGTAATTAATGGTAAGTTGATATAGAGTTTGGGTTTCTGAATTTGAATAAGGGCCAAGTGTTGGCAATTAGAACTTGCATATTTTTGCAGTTATGAATGCTTATGACTATTGATCTTTCTTATGATTATATCATTATTATTTTGTTTCTTTTCATTTCTTCGAATGAAATCTTTGATTTTAAAAGAGGAAGGATCACATTTTTTGTGGTTTAGATAGTAATACCATGACTAAAATCTAAAGTTCCAACAAGTGATGAACACCGAGGACGGTGTTCCTATTAAGGGGGGGAGTATGTAACATCCCTAAATAACTCAGTGTAAAAATTATACAGTTGAGTAAATAGTAATTCTTTTAAAATATTACGAATTAGTTTAAAAACTAATTCTTGTTATTCGTAAAAAATAATTTATGGGAATATTTTGGTGAATTGTGCGTGGAGCCCATTGGTCCTCTACACCTGTAATAACTGTAAGATATGGCCGGGGAGAAATGGATCTTGCAAAGCCATTTTCCTGGTGCATTAGGCCAGGGAATATGAGGGAAGATATTATTGTTCGGCCAATTCCTTACATGAAAAAAAATATTCATAACTAATGAAGTTTAACATTTTATTGTTTTAGTTAGGTTTTATTTCTTGAAACATCCCTCAACATTCTTTATTCACCGGGGAGATCGACTGTGACTGCGGGAGAAAGCATAAGTTCTCTCCAACAAAGGGACTCACGATAATATTTTAGTGGCTACTATTGCAATGCGTATGGGTCCATAGCATGGTACAGAAGCCACTTCTTCTCGAGAGATCTACAACGGGAATTGATAGAGGGGCGGATTTGGTATTCGATGGAGTTCGGGAGATGGCTTCTCGGGGATTTGTAGTGAAAAACATTATGTTCTATAGTGAAAAACATTATGTATACTGGTCTGCGATAGGACTTGTACTCCATTAGATGCGATGAGACTTACTGTTTGATGCCCAAAACTACATCACTAGTGGGAAACTTGTTATTGCTCATGGTTTATGGGCCTATTGTTCTAATCAGCCACGTTTATGTCAAATGGAAGCGAGCTCTTGTTGATTGTGATGGGACTTGATGTTCTTTCACTGTGTTGAAGGTGATGGAGGCAAGGAGGCTGCCACGATAAGATATGTAATTGCATTTCTTTTTTTTATATAGAGAAAGCATTTTATTGCATGTAGTAAAAGATTGAATATTTTATATTTTTTGGTAAAGATAGAATCTTAGTGCATGCAGTAAAAGAATGATTATTTTATATGTTTTCTTGGTAAAGAAAAACATGTTAATGCATGCGGTAAAAGATTGAATAATTTATATGTTATGTTGGTATATATGGTATTTTAATGAATGCATATAAAATAAATATCAGTTAAGTTGGATTTTATTGAGAAGGGATATATGCTTTATTGCATTGGGATATTAGCTAATTTAGAATTTTTTGTGAAATAGTTATGCATTGCACGCATGATAGAAATTCATAATAATGTGCTTCTAGGCACATAATTGATCATACTAACTTTCTTGAAGAAATAGTATGTTATATATACACATCAATATGGTTTCTTTTTAGGAAAGAGTGCATTCTTCATGCATGAAAATAATGACTTTATGGGAGATCTCTTGAAAACAAAAAGAGAGGTTCTTTCCTTTAAAGGCACATATGCATAGTGTTCATACAAGAACCAAGAATCCATACTCCTTCCATGGAATGATTATGTGCTTGAAGTAAAAGTAATTGGGTTAGGAATAAACACATGTTGCATGCACATAAAGGTAGCTATTGTGACTTTGCAAATATGAGTCTGCGTGTACATAGAGAAAGTGAACATGTTAACCTTCTTGAAAACAATAATCTCTTGAAGAGATTCTCTTGTTAGATGAGTTGTGTTGATTTCTTGATTTTGGATGCATAAATAATCCTTGTTACTGTTTCTTGATTTTTATACATAGAGATGGGTATCTATAATAACTTCTTGAAAGGGAAACATGAGAAACCTACATATAGAAAGATAAGAAATGAGGTTATAATGACTTCCTTCTAAGAGAGAAGTATGTAATTGTTTATAGGAAATGATGATAGAATTCTGAGAAGGAAACTTGTGTTACATGCATTAAAGCATGGCTGTTACGATAGGCTATTAGATGCACAAAGAATGGTCATTGTGTTATACATTTTAGTAGAACTAATGAGTTAGATCTCTTAAGAGATTTGCGCATGAGTGTAAATAAGCATTGTGGAAAGTAGAACAAGCATTTACTTGGATATATTTACTAGTTAGTTATTATGTCATGCTTGCTCATGCATATGAGTAGATGTTAAAAGATCTCTTTTAGAGGTTGCTTATTCATTGATTAATATGGTATCTAATCTTGTTGCCAAGCTTGTTGACGACTACATTGATAGGAAACGATGGCGGAAGGTGCCAAAGGACAATGATGTTTAACCTTGTGGTAGGAAGAGGATTAATGGTCCATGCATATGAGTTTGAGTTGTAGGGTCATACATTGCTAGAACAATCATGCCTCAAGGAATGTTGCATTGCGGCATTATGTAAGTAAAGGATTACATGGAAACTGTATTAGCTGTTAGCTAGTTATGTGAAAACGTAAAGATATTTCGATGTAATAATTTTATAACAATGGTTAAGGGATGTAACCCCTTATAAACCATTGAGTGAGGGGTGAAATACCTCACGAGCGTTTAATAATGAGATTAAACGTTTGCTGGTTTTCACCCTACGAGGTTTCCAGGGTATATTGGTGTTCAATGCTCTGATTGCCTTTTGTGTCAGTTTGATGATGATGAATCCTTGATGTTGATGGTTCTTTATTTGATAGCATAATCATAATGTCCAAGTATCTGATTAACTAATATGGTTAAGGAAATCATGAAATGGATGCAAGGATTCATGAGACAGTTTATGTTATTACACTACCACGGTGGTGGTTAATGGTTATCCAACTTACGGTCTGTTATTGCAATTTACTTGGTGTACTATCTAATGGTTAATGAGGAATTGTGGAGTTGTGAACTGGATAATTACTTGTGGTTAATTTGTATCAAAAAAATTATAACTCCCTGCTTTTACATGCGAGGTTACCGGGGTATGTGACATAAACATTCAATATTTTATTTAGGATCAAAATTACTAATTAAACACAAATAAATATTGAAATAATAAAAAATAAAAAATATTATTTAATAAACAATGAGATATATTGAATTAAAATATAAACTTAAATGGATAGTAAATTAAACATTGAAATATTAAAATATATACACTTAGAAAACTAAAATATTGTAGATTTTGCCTATGACTAAAATAAATAATGTCAATAGGAAAATAGAATATATAAACAAATTAAGGTAATGAATTAGTGGAGATTTATCTTTTACCATGAAAGGTATTTAATCAAAAACAAATTGAACCATAAATGAAGAAAAACTAATTTTTTAAACACAAGAATTATAATTTTTTTATATACATGAATTCCAAGGATCATAAATTAAATGTACAAAATTTAGTTTATAATTTTTAATTTATTTTAGTCAATAATCTAAATAATCAAATTAAGAGGGTGAATAATTTGGAATAAAAAATGAAACTAGAAAAGGGAGTTGCCTTTAGTGCGACTTTTTGAGTTTTCGGTGATGGAATCTGGCGGAAAACATTGAGGTGAAATCTTGAGTTGTGTTATTTAAAGCCTTTTTTTACTGTATATATATGGATTCAACACCCTAAAAAACCATCAGGGCACTTCAATGGTGCATGGATTAGCCTTCAAACTTGTGATTTCAATTAATTCCTACAGGATTTTAGAGAAATTAGACCAAAAAAACTTCTAAAAAGTCGCACTAAAGATAACTCACTAAAAAAGTGCGATAAATGTAAAGTGGTATTTTGATTATTAAGAGTTTAAGATTTTAAAAAGGAATTAAATTAGAAATTAATTAAGAAATATTATTTAAAACATTAA
>APFE031023790.1:0-13846 GCA_000404065.3 Pinus taeda | reverse complement strand
GCAACTATGCAACTATTTTACTTACACCAAAGTGACCTGATATTAGAGAAGTGTGTGCTTCATGAATTATCTTTACTCTTTCAATTTGAGGTATTCATAACTTTCCCAAATGATATAAGAGTTGGTCCTTAACATGATAATCCAACTCTTCTACTTGTTTTCCACGACTTAAACTTGCATATACATCTTTAAAATCTATATCTTGAGCATACTGTTCAATGTAGCTTTCATGCAATACTGAATTATGCCTAAGTATAGTAGATGTATTTATGATTGGTCTCGACAATATATCTACAACTTTATTGTGTATGTCCTTTTTATATTTGATGACAAGATGAAACTGTTGTAGAAAACCCATCCACCTATAGTGTCTTGATTGCTGCAACTTAGTTCGTGAGTGTAAATAATGAGGTGGTTGATGATTAGTATGTATAATTGTCTCTTTGCCCATTAAATGATGTTTACACTTTTTCACACTTTGTACTAATGCATACAATTCTTTATCATATGTGGGATAATTAACTACAGTAGAATTAAATATCTTAGAATGATAACATATGGCTTTATCGTGCTACATCAACACTGCTCCCATGGCATAGTCATTGGCATCCATTTCAATTTCAAATGGTCTTTGAATATCAGGTAGTGCTAGTACTAGTGTTGTATTAATCTTTTCTTTTAAGGTGTCTAAGGCTTTCTTCTATTTACCTCCCCACTGAAACACCTTGTTCAATCCTATTAAAGCATGTAAGGGAGCTGCAATCAAGGAAAAGTTAGCAATAAACTTTCTCCAATACTGAGCTTCTCCTATGAGGCTTATAACTTCAGTAGTAGATTTGGGTTTAGGTCGGTTTAAAATGACTCTAAACTTAGAGGGATCTATCTTCAATTCACCACCACCTACAATATGACCCAAATAATTTAAAGATGTTTTTCCAAATTCACATTTTTACAACCTAACATAAATATTTTCTCTTTTCAAAACATCTAGAGTCTGCTTTACATGCTTCAAATGTTCTTCCCATGTTTTACTAGATACAAGAATGTCATCTAAATATACAATGACAAAATATTCAATAAAAGGTATGAGTACATCATTCATTATTCTCATGAAAGTAGCAAGAGCATTGGTCAAGCCAAAGGGAATAACTAACCACTCACACAATCCCTAGTTTGTTTTGAAAGCAGTCTTCCATGCATCTTGCTCTACAACTCTGACCCGATGATAACCACTATCCAAGTCTAACTTGGAAAAGTAAACAACTTCTTTCAACCGATCTAGTAGATCATCTATGCGAGGAAGGGGATAATGATTTTTTATCGTTATCTTATTCAGTGCTCGGTCATCAATGCACATTCTCCATGAACCATATTTATTTCTAACCAAGACAATTGGAGACCCACATGGTGATGTGCTAGGTATTATGAAGCCTTTCTTGAGCAACTCCTGTACCTACTTCTTGATTTCTGCATTCTCTAAAGAAGATAACATGTACATTTCGATGTTAGGCGATGTAGTGTCACGCTGAAAATTAATATCATGTACTATTTCCTTTTTGGGTGGCAGACCTTTAGGTTCTTGAAATAATATATCATATTCTAAAACAAATTTTTCTAAATCAGCTTGCTATTTAGCATTAAAGCCCTCAAATACATTGGTTTTATCGGGTTTCTTTTCATTTACAACCATCAGTAAAAATTGTTTGCATGAATTTATAATTCCCTTCATCTGCCCTAAGTTTATGAGAGTATAATTATTCTAGAGTTTATGATCTATTAAAATATATTCAATTCCATCATTAACGAGTTGATACTTGTTTTCTACTCTATAGAAAATGGGTTTTCTATCATACAAGTAAGGACTTCCTAAAACAATTCCACATATATCCAAGGGAACTATATCTAACTCAACCTCATCTGCAAATTCTCACCCAAAAGAAAACCTAAGTTTACATTGTCTAGACACTTGTAGCTTTGCTTTATCACATACCCAACCTAATTGATATGGCTTCTTGTGAGGTGTGGTTAGTAATCCTAGCTTCTTTACAATTTCTTCAGAAATTATTTTTTTTTGTGAGCCACTATTAAACAATGTATCAATCTTTTGATGCTTGGAAATAACTCTAATATGAAGAAGAAAATGTCTTTTCCTCTCATTTTCTTCATTATCAGTAGATTGTGCAGAATTACTAGTACATGCTTTAGAATTTTTACATTTTATACCTGTGGTTGTGATCAGTGTTTCATCCCCTGAGTCTGACCCCAAATCTTTTTTAATAGCTATAACAATCTTCTTCTTTTCTCCATCATACTTCTTGGGTTTCAGCTCCGGATGAAAAATCCAATAGTGTTCATCATCAAGCCCATCCTTCTTGAAGTGAGTGCATGAAGGCTTCGTCTTTTGTACATCATTTGTCTTCCTCTCTTTCCATTTCTGTTTTCTATTTTCCTTGTTCTTGCTTGCAGTGGGTTTTGATGATCCCCCAACTTCTAGGACCACATTCTTTCCTCTAGCCTCTAGATGGGTGGCTTGGATAGATACCGCATCTATGCTAGTAGGGTTAAACATGAGAATGGTGTGCTTTAATAAACTATGTAGACCACGTATATACTTCAGCAAAGTTTCAGGTGAGTCTAACGAAATGCCTAGAATCAAAGCTCTTTCTCTAAATTCTAGGGTGTAACTTTGTACACTTTGCCCTTTCATTTCATGAAGAGTTTGCCAACTCATCATGGCTTTTTGCATACAAGCTAGCGGATAGAATTGTTTTTTAATTGCAGAAACAAATTCACTCCAGATAGAAAGAATTTTACCATGCTTCTTCATGTCACCTTGTGTCCTGCCTTCCCACCATATTAAGGTAGTTCCTCCAAGGCGTAGGCTGGCCAGCTGAATCTTACTTTTGTCTGAGTCGATGCTCTACACCCTACAATACACATCAATCTGTCTAATCCAATTATCTAACTTCTTTGCATTCAATTCTCCTTCATATATTGGCAAATCAAATTTAACATCTAATTTAATCAAAGTTGCTTTCCTCTTTCTATTTTTAGGACTATTAGGAGGTGTGGGAAGCTTTTCTTCCTTCCCTTTGCCTTTAGAATGGTCATGGAGGAGAGACTATTCTACTCCTTTATCTTGTTTGGAGTTTGATGATCTTCATCTCTACCTTTATTAAATTCTCTATACATTTCCTCTACCATGGCTCTCATGGTCATGAAACTATCCATGAATAGGGAGTCTGGTTCTAAAGGACTTTCTTCTGGCATTCTCCTCTTAGGACAGACTCTTTCAATTTCTCGGTTAGATTCAACCAATTCATCTTCTCCTAATTTGAGCTTTGTCCTAGTTAGCCTTCAACAACAAAAATCCAGCACAAGCTTGTCTAACCTTAGTAACCTAGAGCTATGATACCACTTGATCAAAAATTGATCTAAGACAAACAATCGATGATGTATTACAGAGTCATGTGCATGGATATGCCTATGTTACTTTATGCAACAGATCCATAAGATTGTGAAGTACACAGGCACTGAAGCAGTCACGGAAAACATAATAGGAAAACATATAAACACAACAAGTTTAATAAGGAGTTCACCCAATACTCCTCGGCTGCGCCTCTAGGTCCAACCTTGTGTGGTGGCCTCTCTAATATGTTTTCAGAGCAGAGTTGTTTTACAACAGTGAGCTCAATTTGAGTCTCACACATCAGATATAAATAAAAAATACTATACTTGGGTTCCCCAAGTCTCTGGAGTACACAGACTCTCCTTACTAAAACTCAACCCTTAATGGTCACAGTAGTATGAGCCTCATACATGACAAGCATACATGACAAGCATATACAGAGGAGTTCACTTAAACCTCTCAAGCCTTCTTCGAAGTACACAGACTCCCTGACTCTCTTTGGCTCTGTCTCACTCGATGCTACCTTTGCTTCTATAGGTCAACTCACTTCTTGTCTCTCCTCTAAACTTTCCACTTCTAACTTGCTTCCCGCTTTTCTGCTTACTGCTTTCTCTATGAGTTTGTGGCTTTAAAGCTAATCTACTTTCTCACTATTCATTTCTGCTTCCTAGCTCTCTGGTTCTCCTACCTCTGTCCATTTGAATCCCTATGTTATGTGGAATCATCATTGTATAACGCCTCACAGGGAGGTGGCCACCTATTTCAAAATGAATTGAGTGTTAGTTCTCTTGGACATGTTGGAATGGTTGTTATTTCCATTTTCTCCAAGAATGCCTGTGAAACCAAATCTTCTGCCAACTCATTGTCCATATCGGACTTCAAATCCTTTTACAATTCTGCCTTTTTACCCCGTCGAATCTAGTCATCCATCAGATTATGTCTCTGCCGTCGATCTAGAGCCTCTAGTTCCTACAATCATCATCTATATTGAGTGGGTAAATAACATGACGTTTACCCGTCCGATGTGAGCGGTTTTCTCTCTCTTTCACTAGATGCATGGCACCCTTTGTGTGGCATTAGGTGGGACTCAATTGAAACTGCTTACCACTCGAAGCCCTTATGATATTATGTTGGTTTTTATGGGACTTCGCTTCTGATGGAATTGGCGTGATATTCGTTGCATTTTATTACTTTTTGGGTCTAGGCACTCGGGGATTTTCCTTCTTTGAGGGGTTTTCCAGGAAATATGTGATTAGCGACCTATCACTAATCGCTAATTGCATATCAAAAACTGCCCCTATTTCTTGAATTCACCTCTGGTTTTGCCAATTTGCACTAGCACGCGTTACCATGGGTCAACGGTCTACACGCTTAACTGAGGGTCCTCGTTGCTCCGTATTGATCACAAATTCCAACTGTCATGAGGATATCTCTAATAGATTTGATATTTATAAGACTTTGAAACTTTGGCATGATTTTTAAAGAGTTCATGAAAACTTAGAGAGTGTTCTAGGATCCAATTTGGATCAACTATTTTCCACATGAATGGGGAATAACGTAGAATCTGGGAGCAATAATATGATCCATTATGTATTTAGGTGTTCTGAATAACTACATGAGGGTTTTCTATGGTTTTAATATGTTTTTAATGTTCTTCATAGCTAAGAGTTTTGAAATATAATTTGTGGTGCCTTTTATATATGGAAGGAATAGGAGGCTTTGGGAGGGGGAATGGGGTCTTTTGGAAGGCATGAAAGAGTATGCATATAAGCTTTATATTTTGAAACAACGATAATCATTCTTTAAAAGGGAATTAGTGAGGTGATCCTTCTCCAGAGGTAAGAATTAGGGGTCAGAAATTGTGAATGCCCTGCTAAAGAGGGTCTTAAACATAATAGATTTTTTATTTGGGTTATGATGAGAGTTCACATGAAGGTATTGGTCAGTGTGAGTTTTCATCTAATACACTTGAAAGGAAATGGATCCATTAGAATGTCATGCGACAAGGAGACCTCGAAAAGGAATAAATGTGTATTCCACTAACTCCATGTTAAATTGGATATGTGAAGAGAGATTGTTAAAGTGGTTAAGGCATGAGAAATAGGAAACCCATGTGGCCAAAAAATAAAAGTATTGTCAATGAATCAGTGCCAAAATTTTAGCTTAATATGCCATGAATAATGTTTTTTCACATATTTTAAAATATTAAAATAATCCATGCTAAACAATAAATAAATATAATAGAACCTTATCCCAAAGACCTATTAAAATTACCACATCCTTTAATTTTTCACTCGTCTTAGGTAATATTCATTTGATTTACTAAAAAATAACTATAGGATACATATTTATTTTATACTCATGTAATTAAATTTTATTATGATTTTATTTTGTAATCACTATATAATTTTTTTCATCCTATATTTATTTAGTGCAAAAAGATCAAATTAAATTGAAAAGTTTCTAAAATATGAAAAGAATTGGTTTACACTTGAAGAGATTTATTTCCTTCTAACATTTGATAGATATGGGATTAGCCTCCCTCACATAGAAACACATGCATAAATAGAGAGTTGTGTGAAATCCATACTCATCATGAAAAGGATTATAAATCCTGTTCATTTGGAATGACATACTAATAAAATGTTTTAACCATAAGAATATTTTTATCTTCATTGAATTTATATAAGACATACATAGTTCATAATGAAGTATTTTACTTAAGATCCATATGGTTCATATCAATATTTTTCTTTTTTTTCTCTGTGTAAGCTAATTTTTTTTAGCTCAGGTAAACCAACAATTCAGTACATAGTTTAGCCACACACTATCATTTAGATTTATACCAGATGGTCTCAAGTATTTTTTACCATACTCCTATAGAATAACATGTTCAAAGTTTTAGAAAATGTAGCATTTGCAACATAAATAGAGTATCATTGAAAGCATCAAACCACAAGAAACTAACTACAAACATTAATCAACTATTAGTCGAAAGAAGTAATTGGTGTTATATCTTTTGCACTCGATCCCAAGGGTGCAAATAAAGTATTTATGCTTGGGACATGGTGCTCAGTTTGAGCTATACAATTTCCCATGTTTTCCATTTTTAAGCTCATATTTCTTTACTTACTTTCCACACCTGCAATGTTTGCAAATATAATGTATCGATCAACTTGTCATTCTATGAGAATTATTCCAATCAAATTTTTCATCTTCTAATACGAAAACAGAGCTTGCAATTACTATTTTTTCTTACCTCTAGTATGACCGGGGTTTGAAATCATCTGCTCAAATTCCTCCAGTAACTTCGAGTTTTAAAGTTCATGTCTATCTCTAGCTACCATGTTTTCTAGTGTTTGAATATCACCACAAATATCAATGGGGATGGATAATTTTAATGCTTTATCAATCTCCTAGGATTTTTGTTTGGCACTATTGTGACCCTTGGACTCTCAACCACCACCTGCCTTCTCTAGACTCTCATGCGGTGATGCTGCACAGTGACTAGATGAGAGGGGTTTGTCCAAAAATAGCCAACAAACACTATACTATCAAAGGAACACCAAGGTCCAATCCCTACTGGAATTAGAGGAGATGAAATTTAGGATTGTCAACCAAACTAAGATAAAATGTAGAATAAGAGCTCGAAATGGAAAATACTAAAAACACTTATGGTTTGACTACGACCACTACTATCGTACCCCAGTGTTCAAGACCAAACCCTAACTAACCTTAGATCCCACAATTAAACCAAAACACCAAATAAATAGGCTAGGTACCATTACCATCACTCAAAATTATAAAAATTCCATTGAACTAGACCCTAAGAAACAAAACAACTACAAGATAGAGGTCTCTCAAGAAATTGTGAATTACACTTCAGAAAGTGAGTTCCACCTTGTGTGTGCAAGGAGTGTATGATGTTCCAAGAGTTTCATAAATGATGACTACCCTCATATCTCTACTCGCCTCTATTAGTGCAAGCTTGAGGTTTCAATTCCTTTCTCCTAGTACTAATTTTTTGAGATGCTTGACATGGCTATTTAGATTTCTTATAATACACAAATATTCTTGGTACATATGATTTTTCAGGCCCTCACTTAAAATTGGGAATCCACCACTATTATTAAACCAATTACAACTATCCTTTGTGTTTAAAGCTCCAATTTCCCAAATTACATACCCAAATATTCAATCATTGTTAGGGGATTGGTTCTCCACAAGGAAATCACTTAACTAGTACTGTCTCCCCCCCATGGCTTCCTTTATCAATCCACCAGTGCTCCTTAATAGCTTCAATTTGCGTGGGGGTGGCCAAGCCACCCCCGTCCATTAATGTTCCTCATGTCATTCAGTCACCAAAGTGGTGGACATGGATAACCACACCACAATTTTTCTTGAGCCTTATGGATAACCACACCACCATTGTGCTTCCACGTCATCCACATCAAGGATAAATTGTGTCTTTATTAGTATATTTTATGTTTATTTGTGTGTTTGTTTTTGTGTGCATAGAAGAAATATATAAACATGGGATAAAATATTTCTATTTATATACTAACACTAAATTAGTTTTTATATCGATATTTTTAAAATGTTAAATGCTACATGTGATGTTAAGAATTCAAGAAATTACAAATGACTCTCATGGCTTGAATTAAAAGAGATAAGAAATCTCTCTCTCTCTCTCTCTCTCTCTTCCCTCTCTCTCTCTCTATATATATATATATATATATTTTATTATAATATATATATAATATATATATATTGTTTTATCTATCATTTATTGAAATATTTTTCCTTATTAATGAATTTTATGTCATGTATCTAGACATCTCCTTTACAATAAAATATGAAATATAGACATTGAACTATTTTTTTCATAACACCCATAAAAACACACACCACATGTGAAGTGAAGAAATAAGACATTACACATCTCCCTCACAATTAAAGTATAAATTAATTATAAGCCAAATTAGGTATATGTTTTTAATTTTCAATGGCATTATCTCTGTAAATAAAGTTATGTAAAATTAAGCTGAAAATTGAAGTATTTTATTTGTAAAAAAAAACATTTAATTTTCTTATTATTATGTTTTAATTTGTTAATATCAATTTCATTTTATTATTTTTAAATATAACTTTAGGGGACAATATCTCTTCCATTGGACTATAAAATACCACTTAAAATAATAATATTTATTTTAAAAATACATTACACCACATTAAAATAACATGTATTATTACTATGACTTAAACACATTTGGATCATAATTTTTGAAATCATAAATTAACATTGATTTTTACCTAAACTAACCTACTTAAAAAAACATTGTTAATATATATTTATAAAATTGTCAATTACGTTTATTTTAATAAAAGAATTAATAGCTTAAGTAACTTATTTGAATAAAAATTTTAGTCTAACTAGTTGTTTCCCGGTCAAATCGCGTTGTCATTATTCTAGCCGTTATGTGGATACTTAGCCCAATTTATTTAATAATAATAATATCTATTTTTTAGGTCACAGCCAAGCCAGACACCAAATTGGTGTATGAGACCCCCTTGTTTGTGGGACAAGGAGGTGCCCAATCTATTTAATAATAATAATAATATCTATCTTTTAGGTCACAGCCAAGCGAGACACCAAATTGATGTATGAGACCCCCTTGTTTGTGGGACAAGGGACCCACCTCACGGTCAAATCGTATTCAGCCTCATCTATTTAATAATAATAATAATAATAATATCAATATCTATTTTTTAGGTCACAGCCAAGACAGACACCAAATTATTGTATGAGACCCCCTTGTTTGTGGGACAAGGGACCCACCTCTGGGCAACGATTTGACTGCTAAGTCTACAAAGGCATACATACTCTACCCCCCTCTCGTTTTGAACCTGTAACCTCTTAGGAGGAAACACATGTTCTTAACCACTAGGCCTACTCAAGTTGCATAGCAAGATCTGCTCATTCAACTTATCCTCACGATGAACCACACTTGTTGGTTCGAAACGAAAAAATTATCTCTATGTGATTTTTGCTAAAGATTCTTTTCAAAATATTAACCAATATATATTATGCCTCATTATTAAATATATTAAAATAATATTCACAAACTAAAAATGGTGAGTGAGTGGGCAGTGGTGGGATTTGTCGTCCTTACCTATATTCTCTAAACATAAGCGAGCTTTCTTGTCTGAGAGGCACTGAAATAAGACACCGAATGTCCAAAGATCATTTATAGAAACATTCAGAGAATCCATGGCTTCCAAGGGTGATCAAAAGAAGGATAAACCCAGATTGTTTGGAGTGGATCTACCCTACACTGCACTAATTTTAGCCTTCACGAACACCAACAACCTCATATTTAGTAGGTGAAACCTGTGCAAACAAGCAAGGTCATCAGGAGGTACCAGAGCTAGCGGCTTCTGCTTCCAAGAGCACAAGCACAGCTCAGTGCCCTAAATCCCGCGTCTTTTCTTGCCGCTATTGCTCGAAAAAGTTCTCCAGTTCTGAGGCACTGGGAGGCCATCACAATTCCCATAGAAATGAGCGAACTACAAGCAAATCGAATCCGATTTTGAAGAGCCCGCCAGCTGATAGCTTTCAGTATCCTCCTGTTGTAGGGCAGCAGCAGACTTCCACAACCCCAGACTTTCTCACAAGTTTGAGCTACAAAGAGTTGACCTATCAAATTATCGGCCTCACTTCGAGCAGTCGCCGCCCAATCTTCATGGAGAATTTTCATCAAGTTCTCTCTCTACTATAAAAAGGGCCAGAAATGACATCGAATTGATGTCCAGCTCACTATTGTCTCTAAAAATGCCCAGAAATGGCCTCGAATTGCCGTCAAGCTCTTTTCCTTCTGTGAAAAGGGCCAGAAACGAAGATTATCGCCCAATCTTCATGGAGAATTTTCGTCCAGTTCTCTTTCTTCTGTAAAAAGGGTCAGAAATGACATCGAATTGTTGTCCAGCTCTTTATCTTCTGTGTAAAGGTCCCCAAATGGCCTCGAATTGGTGTCAACCTCTTTGCCTTTTGTGAAAAAGGCCAGAAACGAAGATCCTCAGCAACATAATACAACTGATAATACAGAACATGCCGAGCTTGCCTTGTCTTTGCATCTTTGAATCATTCAAAATCTTATATTCTTTGATTACGTTATGAAACATCCTCCCTAGTTTGTTTCTATTTAAAATTTGAGCTTCCATTCCAATACCTAGGCTCGCCATGAACTCTGTACAGTGTGGTTGAATGTATTCTTTGTTATGATGATATAATAAGTTTTCATCATAACTATATTCTCCATATCATATAGTCGGCTTTGCGATATAATCACTAACATGGGGCACTTGGATGTGAAAATATTTTTTTTAACAAAAATTAGTAGAATTTATATCAAAATTTGCACCCTGAATGCAACAATTACTCGAGAAATGAGTTACAATATATTCTCATTCTTAGCCCTTTTGACTAGCTTTCATCAATGACATATTTAGAAAGAACTATGTGTTTCATTTTTTATGGCCACTACTTCATGACACTAGAGCACACTTTAACAAAGTGCTTGCACAAATAGAATGCAAAACCAAAACATTTCTATAAATTAAGAGGATGGCCCATCCCTTGGCCACCAAGATTCAGGACCAAAGTTTTTTCTTATGTGATATTTCTTGCTTCTTATTGCTTCTTTTTATACACATCTCAATAGGATAGGGGAGAAGAGGAGGACTTCTTCCAAGGGACCTTATCAATTTCTTCATCTTTTAATGTAGGAGAGACCTTTAGGAAAAGCTTTCCTACCACAAGAGTTTTCCTTGGAGGGTCATGATGTGTTTCTTCTTCATCATTGGAATGAAGAGGAACATTTGGAATTAAATTTGGTTGATCTGCTTGAGCTTCAATATTCTCACCTTCTTCATATGAAACATTCAATACTTCAAAGCTATTTGTGCAAATGAGAGGATGCCTAGATTCAACCTTACATGTCGGTTTTTACTTCAGTGCTTCTTATGTTTCCTTTTCCTAGTGTACACTCTCCTTGCTCATTATTGAGACGCGGCTTTAGATAGCTTTGAGCCCATAAAGCTTTTACATATCTTTTTGCAAAGTGCCCATATGCACTACATAGATTGAGTTTATAAGGAACCTATTTTTAGTCCATGACTTGGAGATGAGACCAACCATCTAGATTTAGCTAGATTTTCTAGGGAGACCTTATGACAAAAACAATTCCAACACATATTTAGGGACAAGAATAATTGTGCCCATTATCCAATTCATAGGATATAAATCAACCCATTTTACCTCCAATTTCCTTAAAAATTCCTTCACCTCAGCAAAGGAGAGGGATAAAGGGAAATATGATCTACATAAGTTTAGGTGAGATTCCCATCATAGGATTAAATTTCAAAGATGAATGAGTGAGAAACAAGCCTTTTTTGCACATGAACTAAGGATTAGACTTATATATCACTCTATATCTTCCTAATTTTCAAAGAGAAATACATAATACCCATTTCCAACATAGAAAATGCTTTGTGATTCATGGTTTGCCCAATTGTAAAAACCCAATTTTCAAAATCTTCAAAACTTAACCACAAACTAGTGAACCTTCCCATTAACCTTTTCCCATTAAAGAGCAACACATGTTCTTCCATTTAGGACATAAACCCATGATTGAAAGAAGGGTTTTATTTTTCTTACTTCACAAAATTAGTTGGGGCTCACATAATGGATGAATATTAATAATATTTTCCAAGAACTCCAATGGCCTCGCAAACAATTATTAAGAACATACTAATAGCTTAATGAAATAATATAGAAAGAGTGTTATTATTATTATTTATAATTTCAAAGGAAAGAGAAAAAAGCCATATAAAAATTCTCTTTTTTTAAATGTCTATTCAAAAATTAACTTATTTTATATAGGAGGGAACTTATATTTTATATAGGAGGGAGCTTATATTTAAGCATTAGAGTATTTTAATCATGCGCTATATTGAGAGAAGACAAAGAGATCATGTTAGCAAGGCTAACTCATTAATAAATTAGATATTTCAAACTCCATATTATTTATATCATCACCATTTCTCTTCTTTTAAAATTAAAATAGAAGAGCTTTAATGTGGACACAATTATTAACCTTATAGTAATTTATGATATTGGATAAATTATTACGTTGTCAAATAATTCTATTTTTCTAAATAAAGAGAAAGTCTTGTTAGAATACTCAAGGAAATCATGTAAAAGATATTATTGTATTATAATAAAGTGACTTTTATAGATTGGGTTTTATCTACGTTTATGTCAATAATGAAGTATTTTTTTTCCTGTAAGTGCACTGTAGCTTATTCTTTCAAATATTATCTAACTTTGATTTTATCATTTATTTTATGGACATTATTTCTTTCAAATACTATTTAATTATGATTTTATTAGTTACTATATGGACATTATTTTACTATATTAATTAAGCTAAGAATGAACTCTAACACTTGTTCTTAAGACTTATGGTATAATTAAAAACATTGACTAAACTGTTCCTTAGATACTTCTTTTTGACAAATATTTCTTGAACCATGTAGGGATCCATAACAATCTTACATAAGCCTTGTAAAGCTTCAACTACCAACCTAAAATCCCAAGTTCTCATATTCCACCTCCATAAAATCTTAAATTCATGGCATAATTAAGAACATGAGGTAAACCCATTTTACCCATTTTTAGATGCTTCTATTTGACAATCACTAGTTGAACCATGTAGGGCTCTATCATGATATGACATAATGCTTCTATAGGGAAACTAAAACTGTAAATTCCAAGATTATTGGATTCCAACTTGCTAAACTCTTGAATCATGGATCTCCTGGATTAAATTACTAGATAAAAAACCACATGCATCCTTCATAACCTTGTTAATAATTAATAATTCCCAAAGTCCACAAATTTTCAAAATTCTTTGGGAAATAATACACATTGATGATCACCTACAAATGATCCCTTCCTTTCTTGATAAATTTGCACGTTTTAAATTATGAAAAAATCATATATTGTGCTAAAGGCTTCCTTGCAACATCAAAGAAAGCTAAGAGAAGGTAAAATATCAAATATTCCCATGGAATTATCTCCATCTATCAAGTCACCTGAACTCTTACCTAATTTAATATGGGTCTAGTTCTCTAGGAAGATATTATTCTCTAGAAAGATATTTTGGATGGATTCCCTCTATTCATGTCAACATTACATCTCTTGAAAATACACGAAAAAATACTAATGGTTGAAACAAATACATTTTCAAAAAGTAATCCTACTAAAAGTATAAAAACTTTTGAAAACTTTTCAATAATTTCTAAGATGAAGATAAATCTAATGTAATCTCTATTTCTACCATCTCTCCCTGTTGGTAATTAAATAAGTCTATAGAT
>APFE031023785.1:0-14494 GCA_000404065.3 Pinus taeda | reverse complement strand
TTTTTAATTTCTTAATTCATTTTAAAATGGATCATCGAACTAAGCCTTCGGAAACATCACTTAGGACCTAGGACTTAGGACTCATGAGGGGATTTAAAACATTTTTTGACCCTCGGGACGCATTACATCATGACTTTTAGAATTTAAATCTTAAGGGAGAAAAACCTCTTTAACATAGACCCTCACAAATCACCTAGTTCTGCGACACAACTATAATCTAGCAGGTTAACACACTAGGATTCTCCTAAAGTTCTAATAACAAAATGCATCCCGGCTTTGGGGTCAGGTTTGAAGGAAAACTCTGCCGATCCGTGGATCGGTGAGACGAAAAACCTTCCGGGACATAGATTATCATTAGAAAGTTAGGTCCACCTAGGCAATCTACATACATGACTCTGACCTGCTAAGATTATTTACATTTCATATATGCAGACTGGGTTTGTAATTGGATTGATCAAGCTGCTGATGACTGTAGGATGGCACGGACACGCTGATCAGGTGCTGCCCCTTTTTGCAAAAAAAGGGGGGTGTACTGCATGGGTAGTTGACTGGTAGAGGTCAACAGGCAGTAAATATCTGAGTACAATCTGGATGCCCTAGAGAAAATGGCAATCCATTCAGAGAAGATAACTGAGAATTCTCTCACACTGGTTCTAGAGATTTTATCTTGCCCCCAACTCCTGGATGACCCACTGCGCATTCTCTGCTTGAGCCTACGCAACCTCTGCGTGACTTCTACGTGGAGACTCCCTCTCGCTGTGTGAACCTGGGCTGCTGCTGCCTCTGCTGCTAAGAAATCGAGATTTCTCCTTCCAATCACTCACAGTGATTCCTGACATTGATCTCTGCTTATCCCTTAGCACTTCTGCGTCAATATCCTCCAGTTTTTGCGCTTTCCCTTTGTGTCAATCTCCTCCAGCTGCTGCGCTGTCCCTTCTTGGCCCATCGCTGGCTCTGTTATCCTTCCTTGTCTTCTCTGACATATATTCACTGGAACTGGAAATCACTTCCTTCCAATACTGTCTCTGATCCTCACTGCTTGATCACTGGTTCAAATTCCTTAGCAAACCCTGCCCTAGGAAAATCGAATTGACTGATCAACTCTGTGTGTGTTTCTAATTGAACCCCAAGCCTCCTTATACTTTTCTCGTTGAGACTTCAATGGTCGAGATTAAGTCTCTAATCAACGACTAATATTAAAACATGATTTGATCAGCCTTCTAGATCATTCTCACCCATATTTTGATTAATACCCATTAATTTTTGTAATTTTCCTAAGTTTAGACTTAGGAACCCCATTAAAATATTAATTATTTTAATAAAATACAATTCGAGTGGAATTTCACCAAACGGTTTATGGGTTCTTTAGAACTCATGTGCCTTAGCCTCTCCACCTATTTTCAAGGCTAGAGCACTTCCGATGCTACCAAAAACTAACAAGGCTTCCTAAGGAGGCAATATCTTTCTTAGGGTTTTGTAAGATAATGACCATATAAAGGTTTGGGACCACAAGAGAGACCTACAGAAAATCCGAGCAAGGCCTAGGGCTAGAAGATGATCTTCAAGAAGATATCTAGGTCAAGAAAGGATGAGAAAGGTCAATGAATGATTAACTTCCTTTGAGTTTTCAAGAGCATATGACCTTTGGAATGCAGAAAACCAAAGAAGTTCAAAGATAAAATCAATTTTGGAACTAGGGTTTGAGATTTCTCTCAAACTAGCCCTAGGAGACCAACTCGCACCCCAAGGAGACCTTCCTAATGCAATTCACTAGGCCCTAGCTAGCTATCTAGGGTTAGGGCAGAAATCTAGAAGAAGAAAACAAAATGGTTTAGGGTTGATCATCAAGGATGTAGGACTAGTGCCTAGCTATTGGGAAGATTGGAGTCAAAATGATCAAGATTTTGGAGCTTTGCTTTTCAAGAAGGTCTAAAGAAGCAAATTCACTAATCCTATGGATGCGGCTACACGACAACTTTAGACTTTTATACTTCGATGGCAATTATTGTGGAGTTTCAAGGATGCATATGCAAATAATCCCCTAGGAACATTCTTTCATTCTTTGTCCAATGAGTAATACATGCAAAAATCTCCAATAGTTTCAACTTTCAATGTTTCCACTAATTCTTATTAATTGGGGCACATTATTTCATCATAAGAAAGTAATTCCATGCATTAGAAATCCATTAAAACATAAATATAGCATTATATTGCACTTACAAGATAGAGAAGAGCATATCCAACCAAAATCTTGCCAACAAGAAGCTCCAAGAGAGATATCGAATTTTTTTCACACATCAAAAGGCTTTTATTCATCCAAATCATTCCACAATTGCAGGTCCGAATTCTTTAGAGAGAGATATCCCAAATGCAAGTGATGATGAGTTACAAAATGAGGCTCTCCTTTATCTATATGAGCCTTCACAAGTTCGATTTGGTCTAATTAGCCTAATAAAGCCCCTAATAGTATTCTAATGTGCAAATAACAATCTTATTGGTGACAAACTCACCAAATAGCTCAATAAATGAAGAATAATCCATCCTAATGAGGCCGAAATGATAAACTAATGATGCAAAAGGGCCGTTGGAAAGCCACAGTAAGACTTCCATGTGCCATAATGAAGAAGAGGGCTCCCAAAATGATGACCAAGGAGGTGGCCCCTTGGTTTCCAAGCAAAACATCTGTGATGCCTCCAAGTGGCTGTGGGGCACAAACAATGGTCTCATGGGTCTCTAGTGGATCAGACATGTCGATGCTCCATCAATATGGGCTAGAATGATGATATATGCCCTCCTGTGTCCTCTCTAGATGAGATAGAACCCCATCTAGGCCCTCGATCAACTGCCAAGTGTTAGGTGCAAGTGTGTGGCTGACTGGGCAACATGGTCCAAGTACATCATCATCTCTGTATAACTGGGGCATGAACAAGCAATGTGCGGTGCTGAAGAAGCCCATGGCGTGGCAATCAATGCTTTGTTGTGGTGGAGCTCCATGGCTCTCAACGATCACCCTACAAGTGACATTATGGTCCTTTGGAGGGCTTGGATCCCGTATAGGGAGGGAAAGCCCAAGATGAAGACCCACTTGCAATCCAGTGTAAGATCCAATGCTTCTCCTCACCTTCCTGTAGAACAATTCATTAGTGCAATTGAGTGCATAAGCTTACTAATCAGGGGAAAAAGTGGACACTTCATAGTCGCATGCCCTTCCACATAGGCTTTAGAGTGTAAAGGTGTCACTAAGCTCAACAAGAGAGATTAATGAAGGACCCTATTAGGTGCTTTCAACCTCTAAGGGAGTAACAGGTGTGAAAATTTCGCTACAGTGATTGATTTATTTCTCCTACTTATTTACAATAATAAGTTATTTACCAATGCTTTAGTAAATATCAAAATAAATTCAGCTGTAGACTTCACAAATTAGGAACTGAAAATTAAAAGGCAAAAGAAACACTAACATATGAACAATCACATTGACACACTTGTTTTTGGACAATCATCCTCGGAAAAACCCAATATGGGAAAACTGGTGCAATAGATTTGAGGGTTTCTATTATTTACAGTAAATTTCTGAATATAAACTAGATGCCCCAAAGAAAATGGCAATCCGCTCAGAGAAGATAATTGATATACAAATAGTGAGAATTTTCTCACACTGAATCTGGAGATTTTGCACTGGCCCCATCTCTTGGATGACCCACTACGCAGTCTCTACATGAGCCTACATAGTCACTGCGTGGCTTTTGCGTGGAGACTCCCTCTAACTGCGTCACCCTAGCTGCTATTGCTTCTGCTGTTGAGAAATCGAGATTTCTCCTGCCAATCATCCACAATGATTCTTGGCACTGATCTTTGCTATCCCCCAACAATTTTGTGTCAATCCTCCTCCAGTTGTTGCACTGTCCCTCCTTGGTACTGCGTTGGCTCTTTGATCCTTCACTATCTTCTCTGAAGTATATTCACTGGAATTGGAAATTACTTCCTTCCAGTACTGCCTCTGGACCTCATTACTTGATCACTTGTTCGAATAACTTAGCAAACCCTACCCTAGGAATATCGAACTGACTGATCAACTCTCTGCATATCTTCAAATGAACCCCAAGCCTCGTTCTTATACTTTTCTCGTTGAGACTTCAATGGTCGAGACTAAGTCTCTAATCAATGACTAAGATTAAATCTTGACTTGATCTGCTTTCTAGAACATTCTCACCCATTTTTTAATTAATACTCATTAATACTTTAATTTTCCTATGTTTAGACTTAGGAACCCCATTAAAAATATTAATTATTTTAATAAAATACAGCTCTGGTGGAATTTTACCAAACGGTTTTTGGGTTCTTTAGAGCTCATGTGCCTTAGCCTCTCCACCAATTTTCATGGCTAGAGCACATCCAAAGCTACCAAAAACTAACAACAGGTCCATGGTACATCCGTCCAATGGTAGGTGTCATGTGAAATGATGGTGGAACAGAGTGGGGCAACAAGGAAGGCTCCAAGCCATATGCCATGATACAAAGGTAGCTATGATGGAGGAAGCCCACACATGGGTTTACGGATGTAGGAGGGAGAAATCATGGTACATGAATTACCTCGACCTTTATTTTTCCACTCGTCTTCATATGCCTTTTTCCTTTTATTGATTTTTCTTTCTATTAACTGCTTGGGGCTCCAGGGAATGAGAGCATGATGTGTATGATAAAGCAGTGATTACCCCCTTAAGGTTGGGTAGTTCATTGCCCACTAGGGGTTAGGACAATCATGTGTTCCTTGATGATGCATGAGGCAGACATAAGGGCCCTCGGAACCAAGGTGATGGCCATAATGATAAAGGGGTAGAGCTCATGTTTGGTTTTTTCCCACTTGTTAAATTCTTATGTCTCCGCCATCTTTTGCATTTTGTGGTACATTTCTTGTTATAAGTGGCCAAATTATGTTTTTAACTTTCTTTTTAGCTGCATCAACCTCCGGGGCATCATTCCAGGCTTGACCCAAAGTGTAGACAAGGGGAGGGGGAGGCTAACTCCTTGTGGACCCAATGGACAAATGTGCACCCATATGGGAAAAGTGTGAAAAGAGGTTATAATGAGTGGAGGAGAGTGATATATATGGTGTCGGGAAGTGGGACCACACAACCAAAATCAGTGTTTCCCATGTAGTGATGCTCCTAATGCTAGTAGCCAATAGAGGAGATGCCATGGGACTAGGATACAAGATTAACCACCAAGTTGGGACAAGGGAACAAGAGTACAATCCAAGCCCATTCTTTCCGTCGAATCCCCCCACCAATCCATATCCAAATGTGTCCAAGAAAAGCAAGCATAAACGCCCAATTACATAATGAAAAGCCATACCTTCAGGGTTGGAAGACCCACCTTCAAACACACGAACATAATATATGGATGAGTGGACATAATGACTGGCTCAGGTGATGGAGAATGGTGGCACACTAAGTTATCTAGGTGCTGTAAGGGGCTGCCCACTGAAGACAAATCTAGGAGAAAAATTCAGCTATAGGGGTCACCCACTAGTGGTGGGTAACATATCCTACCCACAAGTTGGGCTTACTGGGATTGTGACCCATCTGGCCAATGGGTGAGTAGACTTGAGATAGACTGTGATCCTTACTGTTTATGGTAAGTGGTATCCTGCTCAAGTGATAGGATACATGCATTCTACCACTGACTCTTGAGGGTCAAGTTGGGAAGATCAATGGACAATAGGATAGATTGTGATCCTTACCTCTCACGGTAAGTGGTATCCTTCCTATTGTCCTTGGATATAGGGTGGTAGCTAGAGCTCTTCTCTGATGATTCTTCTTGTTTAGATTCGAGAGTGTTCAACAAATGAGTAGAGATGAGCAGAGACAAGATATGAGATGATATAATGATGATGATGAGAGGACATTTAAGATGAGAGTCATGATGCAGTTGATAATTCCTCCCTAGATGAGAGGGAGTGTTGAAATTTGGTAGCTTGGGGAGAAATTCCCTCCATTAGACAACCGTCCTCATCAAGAAAGAGCCCTAGTAGCCCTTGGAAGAATTTAATTTGGTCAAGGAAATATATTTTTCAAGGTGAAACCCACATGTGCACAAAAATACAAGTCAACCTGGGCAAGCTAATTCGACCCCTTGAGACACATATAAAGAGAGCATATGTCACATCACTTTGGAGCATTGTCATCACACTTCACATCTTCTCTCTGTTGTTTGGATTGGTTCATACATGTATGCAATTGGAGGTCTGAACTCACACATGCGATGGGAAGGAAGGAAATTCTGTTTTTGGTACGTTGTGACCAACCTTTGACTTGGGTTGACTTGGATCATTTTGACTTGGAAAACCTCTATTTTGGAAGGCCAAATTCATAGGGAAAAGGACTGAATTTTTCTGGGCATGTTGATGAAGTTGACTGCAGATTTGCTGACGTTTTACTATAGGCCTTCTCTCTCCTTTGACCAAGCTTTTGTTGACTATTTTGACTAGACTTTGACTAGCAAAGAAGGCTGCATCCTTTGATTATTGACCAAGCTGATTTGGAGGTGGTTTGAATGCTGAACGTTCACTAGTTAGGGCATCTTTGACTGTTGTTGACTTTGACCAAAAATTGCAGACTTTGACTTTGGATCAGATTTGACTTTTGGGCTCACACTCATTGGATATTGGTTAGTTGAATTGGATAGTCAAAGCTGTTAACGTTTGACTCATTATTGATGAATTGGAACATTATATCTCTCTGTTGAAGATTTGATGACAATCTAATGAAACGCGAATTTTGAAAGGGTTTTCAACTTTTCCCCCTTACGAGGTTTTTCCTTGTTCTTTGACCAAATCTTGTGTCTCTTGTTATTTCTCTTGGCTATCTTCTATTGTGCATTGGATTTGCTGTTCTATCTACAACTGCTTGCTAGAAGATTGAATTTATTTGAAAAGTGATTGTTAATTTAAGAAGAATTGTTGTAAGTGATTTTGCTATGCATAGAACATTGGAAAATTAACAAATTCATGTTCACCTGCTCCACATCCTGCTCCTCTACCACAACCACTTCAGATTGTCAGATGCCAACATTGTGATCAAGTTGGCTATGTGAAAGATCAATGTTTTGATCTTCACCTTTGTGAGCATTGCGGAAAACATATTCACCATTCAGATAGATGTTCGATTCATAAGACTCTTGCAAGAGCAAAGATTCACCTTGGAATGATTGCTTCTTGGCAATGGGCTTCGACAACCAAGAAGATATATTAGTCATATCTTGGGGTTCATACTCGAGTACTAACGAGTTTTGCAATGAAGATATCTTCATCTTCTCAACTTGTATTTGACAGGGAGTCAGCTAATAGCTTCATGTGAAAATTTTTGAATCTACATATTAGAAATCCTACTGCAATCACTAGTTTACCATCTCCTACGTGTTTTTACATTCAACAAGTTATTTAATTGTTTAAACAACGATGAAAACACTATTACAGACTACACATACATACAGATCATGAACTGAAAATAGAACTGGACAAATGCACAAGGGACACCATTATTTTTGGACAATCATCCCCGGAAATACCTAATGCGGGAAAACCGGTGCAACAGCTTTGAGGGTTTTCTATTATTAAGCAGTAGTTCTAAATACACTCTGGATGCCCTCTCGGCTATCCAGTTACAAAGATAAAAATATACTGGCAGAAACCTAAGTGAGATTACCTCACTTCACTCGGCAAAATCTCTCCGTTCCGACAATTGGACTGACTATCCCTGGCTACAACTGCACTGGACCTTCGCAGTAGCTGCATGGGCCTCGTGGAGCACACTGGGACACTGCGTTAACACTGTGCTACCTCCTCTGCCTCCTGGAGCTCTGATGTCAGCTTTCTCAGCTAATCCTGCTGCTCTCCAGTTGAATTCAGACTTCTGCTGGAGGTTGGCTCTACCCCTAGGCTGGCAATGCGTCAAGCAATGCGTGGGCCCTCCTAGCCCAACGTCAACCTCAGTAGGTCTGCGCTGCCTCCTCTGGCATCTCTTTGCCTCTCTCTGCTGTGTATTCAAGGTCCCGGAGAAGATCCTCCAACCTCAACTATCCTTGCCCCTCTACTGCAACAGATCACTTGTTCGATTTTTCAGTAAACCTCGCCCCAGAAAAATTGAACTGACTGATCTCTCAAGTGTATCTCAAACTGACCCTCAAGCCTCCTCTTATACTTTTCCTGTTGATGAATCAACGACCAAGATTAAGTCCCTAATAGACGGCTAAGATTAAAACAGACTTGATCCTCGTCACTTAGAAGTTTCTCACCCATATTCTTATTAATACACATTAATATTTTTATTTTCCTAAGTTTAGACTTAGGAACCCATTAAAAAATATTAATTATTTTAATAACTCCTCATTCGGGTGGAATTTCTACAAATGATTTCCGGGTCTTGGAGATCTCATGTGTTACAGCCCCTCCATAAAATTTTGGAGCTAGGGCACATCTGATGTTACCCAAAATCAACACTCCCTCTTAGCAAGGAATGTGCTCTAGTAATACTGATCCACTGCATCAGTCCTCTATGTTGTTGATGCTTGGCCTGATGCCCTTCATCCACTGCACTGCTGCTCCTTGTACTGCTGCCCATGACTCTTCCACTATCACTGCTACATCTGTACTACAACTCCCTCTCAAAATGCTGCATCATGCTACCCATAACACTACCACTACTAACTGCTGCACTGCAACTCAATTGCTGAGAAATAAGAAACTGAAACTTCATCGAAACGCTGACATGCTGGTCAGTATGGATGCCTCGTGATGCTGAAGCTACCTCTGTTGCTAATCTGTGTTGACCCTCTGTTGCTATTGTGCTGCTGCAAACTGCTTTGTGTCTCTCGCACTCTACAACATCCATTGCTCTGCTTCAGACTTTGGCACTCTATCTCTACCATTGTTGCTCCATCACACCTCGCTCCAACCGATAGCCATCATCGCTACTGTCGTTAAGGGCTTCCGTAGCTGTCTGTGATCCAAGAGTTTGGGCACCTCAAGGATCTTGCCTGTCATGTAGTCCTCTCGACTACAACTCCATGTCGCCCCACCTCTTCTCCAGAGGTGCATGAACACTCATGGCATAATCGTCATCCTCGCCTTCCCTGTCAGCTTTCGCTGGAGTAGCCTTCGAGTTGGAAGCCTCCTCCTTGCCCTTCTTCTGGGGGCACGGAGTGGCGAAATGTCCAAGTTCCCCACACTTGAAGCATCTGACCTTGGAAATATCCTTCTTCTTTCTCTTCTGTTGCCCTTGCTGTCCCGATGATGCAAGAGTTGCATCCTCCTCCTCCTCCTTCTTGACCCGGGGTCCTCTGTTACTACACGCTGCCTTGGTCAACCTCCTGATCTCTTCTTGGAGAAGAGCTGGCCACATCTCCTCCCAACTGGGGAGAGTTGCCCTGCTAAAGATACTTTGGACAAATGTCTCCCATTCCTCGATGACTTCATTCAGGGCAATCCTGACCATGAACTCAGGATTTGGTGTAGACCGCATGGAAGTCAATTGGTCGTGAATCCCTTGCAACCTGAGGAGGAAGGGATCGATCTAATATTGTCTCAGTTGATTTTCTAATAGCATCTTCTGTTGGATGGAAGTGCCGTGGTACAAGGTGGTCCGCGCCTCCCACATCTCCCTTGTTGTTTCCTTCTCAACAATGTGTGGTACTACATGATCTTTGACACCATGTAGGATCGTGCACTTGGCTTTCGCTTGGGCCTCCTCGTACTTCTTTAACGGATTAGCGTCGACCAGAACAACAACTTCTTTCAAGGCATAGTCCTTGATGTGATTTGTCAAAGATTGCCAGGATCCTGGCCTTCCAGATGACAAAATTGGATGCTCCATCCAATCTGTCCTAATCCCTCAGTCCATTGACCACCATCTCTGCTAAAAAAAATAGGACTGGTCCTCTTCTCCCTCTCTTGTTGCTAATCCAACAAAACTTGGATCTGGATTTCTTTGGTGCAAGAAACCCTCTAAGGAACAAACTCCTCTAGACTCCCTCTGAGTCCTAATTCCTTCATGGAAATCTTCCTGCCAAATGTCGAATCACTCCTCTCCAATCCTCCTTTGCTGCTGCAAACCGGATCTAGATTTCTTTGGGTAGAAATCTGTCAAGGCAGTGACTCCCCTTACCTCGGCTCTGTCTCCATAGACACTGTTCTGCACAAACAACAACAGTGTCCCACTAGCTCCTCAGATCGAATCTATTCTACTCCTCCAGCCCAACAACTAATTGATTTGAGCTTCTCAGGCTCTGCGTTGGCCCAAAGAATTGAAGCAGTCATTGCGTGAGCTCCTCTCGGGTTCTGTGTCACCTTCTGTAGGCTCGAAAAGCTAACGCAAGCACTGCGTGAGCCTCTGCTTCACTTCTCTGGCTCTGCGTCACTCCTTTAGCTGCCCCTCTGCCTCTGAAACGGTGCTGTCACTCAAGACAATTGCTTCTCTACCGCAAATTCTCTGGGTCTCCCAGCTGGTGTCTTTAGTCTCCTATGATCTGCAATGCTTTGATACCATGTGAAGGTTTCTGAATCTACACATCAGAAATCCTACTGCAATCATTGGTTTACCATCTCCTACTTGTTTTTTCATTCAACAAGTTATTTACTTGTTTAAACAACGATGAAAACACTATTGCAGACTACACATACATACAGATCTTGAACTAAAAATAGAACGAGACAAATACACAAGGGACACTGTTATTTTTGGACAATCGTCCCTGGAAAAACCCAATGCGGGAAAGCCAGTGTAGTAGCTCTGAGGGTTTTGTATTATTTAGCAGTAGAATACACTCTGGATGCCCTCTCGGCTATCCAGTTACAGAGATAAAAATATACTGGCAGAAACCTAAGTGAGATTACCTCACCTCCCCCAGCAAAATCTCTCTGTTCTGGCAACTGGACTGATTGTTCCTGGCTACAATTACACTGCCCCTTCGCAGTAGTTGCGTGGGCCCTCGTGGAGCACATTGGGACATTGTGTCAGCACTGCGCTTCCTCCTCTGCTTCCTGGAGCTCTAATGTCAACCTTCTACGCTGATCCTGTTGCTCCTCGACTAAATTCAGACTTCTGCTAGAGATTGGCTCTACCCCTGCGCTGGCACTGCGTCAAGCAATGTGTGGGCCCTCCTAGCCCAACATCAGCCTCACTGGGTTTTCGTTGCCTCCTCTGGTGTATTTATGCCTCTCTCTGCTGTGTATTGCAGGTCCTGGAGAAAATCCTCCAACCTCAACTATCCCTGCCCCTATGTTGCAACAAATCACTTGTTTGATTTTCTCAGCAAACCTTGCCCTAGAAAAATCGAACTGACTGATCTCTCAAATGTATCTCCAGTTGACCCTCAAGCCCCTTCTTATACTTTTCCTGTTGATGAATGAACGACTAAGATTAAGTCCCTAATCAACGGCTAAGATTAAAACAGATTTGATCCTCGTCACTTAGAAGTTTCTCATCCATATTCTTATTAATACACATTAATATTTTTATTTTCCTAAGTTTAGACTTAGGAACCCATTAAAAATATTAATTATTTTATTAACTCCTCATCCGGGTGGAATTTCTCCGAATGATTTCTGGGTCTTGGAGATCTCATCTGATCTAGCCCCTCCACAAAATTTCACAGCTAGGGCACATCCGATGCTACCTAAAATCAAGACTTCAAAGATATATCAAGTGAGCTTGAGCCACAACATAAACTAGAGCCAACTTCCAAAGCCTAGAGCCAGAGTTAGCCAATCCTAGAGTCAGAGTTGTAGCCAGAGACAGATTCATGAGCATGATTTGGTAGGTGGCCAACCTTAAACCACCATCTATAGAAGAATTTTGCTTCTACTATCCATTTCATGGGTTTGTGGTTGTCTTTAAACCATCATTAGGGAACACTTCCACTTCATAGAAGTCTTCAACTTCTAGCCGATTTGGAATTGTCACAGGAACTGCTTCAAGCCAAGTTCCAGAGTTGGTGGTCAGCCTTAAACCACCTCTGATAGAAACTTTGGGTTCTGCTACCTCATTTGGTTTGTGGTCTTCTTTAAACCACCATCTCAGAAAGCACATTCAGTCATTGGCTGCGATACACTTTTGTATTTCAGCTTTCTTCTTGGGCTCATATACACCCGTTCGGATTAAGGGGGGGGATGTTTGAAGCATAATTCTCTTGTGTTATGCAAACTTGGCTTATTCACTTGTGAAGATGGTGAAAAGCCTCAAGTGATTGCCAACAATTATGGAAAGTCCAAGACCTCTTGGAGGATGAAAACCAAGGGTCAATAAAATTGTATTAATATGTATATCTTGTGAAAAGAAAATCAACCTAATTTAACAAATTAACAATGGAGAAAGGTAAGTTGCGCTATTATCCTTGAAATCATTGGAATATGGCTTTTCTAGGACAATTTCACAATCATATCTCTTCATGGAGAATAATAGAAAATTATTATGATACACCATGTTCTTGCTTCTTGGTAGTTTCTGTACGTAGACACTGTTGAATGGCAAAACTTTAGGAAAAATTGTAGATCGTTTTTTCTTGTTGAGAATTGAAAGGCCATTGTTGTTATGAATGGAAGAAATATTAAATTGTCTATCCATATTATATGAAGTTTGTAGTCTAATATTTTTTTTAACTGTAATACTTCTATTGCTTAGAGCAACCCATAATTGGAATGCTTGATTATTGTTGGTTTAATATTCTCACTTTGCTTCTTTTTTTTTTTAAATCTAGTTTGCAATTCTTTTCATTTCATTCTCAAACATGGTTGTGGTCTTTGTAAATTACTATTCTGTTGAATGCATGATTAATAATATTCTTATTTTCTATAGATAATTGATGTGAAAAGGAATGATGATGTCCTTAATGTTTCAATATTAGCATTCAAAATATTATTGCTTATAATATGATACATTGCAGGTGAATGGATGCTAGAGGCAGGAGCACTTGTTTTGGCTGATGGCGGTCTTTGTTGCATTGATGAATTTGATAGGTATATTGTATTTTCTTTTGTCTTTAACATGCATGTTATCTCATAACACTCCCTAGGAAAATCCCTTACCTTATTCAAAGGGAAAGCCTAAGGACAGTTTCAAGTATGTCACTATCTGTCACTTAGTGACTCACTCCACTCTTTAAACTTAGAAAATCCAAGCCAATTGGGGATTCTCTATACTAATCTATAGGCAAGGGTAAGATATTTTTCAGGACTTTAAGCCGTGCAACAACAAGGCACACACCTATCACAACACTATTCTCACTATGAGCTTAACATGTCACTTGTGGGAATTGAACTTGGGAGGGGAGGATAGTAATCATTCCTCCCAACCAGGAGAGATAAACCATGTTGGCAGACCTTGGACTAAGTATATCTAGCTCAACTAACTCGTTTAGAAAGTGCTGATAAGTGTTCCTACAGTTTTGATGGAAAGGTAACATCCAATCTCAAATGTGATTTGAAAATTTTAAATTATGTCAAATACTTGAGAATAGAGCAAAATGATATTCCACATATAATAATGACCATGTGGTTGCATGAAATGGTGATGATTTCAGAATTTTATATTAAGGTATTCATACATGAAGACTGAAGAGAAACAGTCAACCGTGAGAATACTATTTGAGTGGTTGCAGATTTGTAATTTCAACAAGAGAAATGCTAAGTGCACCAAATTTCTATCTAATTATGTGTAGTACCATCCAGTTCATTTAACCAGAAGTATGCCATACAAGATCTGAAGATGATTTGTCTGCTGTGACAGTGTGGTTATGAACAGTATAGATAAGAGCAATTTGTTTATTTAAGAAGAATTAATCCATAGTAAGCCAAGTTTGACACATTCCACATGCAAATCGTGGGATGAAGGGACCAACATTATTACAAGCTGCAGAAAGTGGTGAGAAAAGTGCTGTAGATGCTTCACTAAGAAAAAATCTTTGAGATCATTTAAAGAATTTAAATTTCCATGAGCATAATTAAATCATTTGTGAGATGGCGGTCCATGCATATTGTCTATGAACTTACACCCCTCAACCAAAAAGAAAAAGAATAGAAGAACTTCTAGCATTTAATTTGCAGGTAGGGACACCAATGCCACAGTGACAGCAACTTTCAAGTATCAGATCTCAGTTGTTGTAGTGCTGCATAAATCATTCACACGTTGAGCATATATTCAATTAACTTGTACTAGTGAAAATTTGTGAGGAAATGAAAGTGCCATAACTTTTCTTTGTTTAATCCTTAGTGAAATGATTGTAATATTCCTACCCAGATATCTCTTGGAAAACCCACGAAAGTTTTGAGTTTATCAAGTCTGACCGACCCACTCTGGTATTTTTACAAACAGTTTGTATATAAAGTGCTGTAGGTGACTATTTTGGTTCTTTCCGCAAATGGTTGCGCCCAGTGATCACACACACCACAATGGAGCATTCATACGCCATAGACCGACTTCTATTACACTCAGGAATATATATA
>APFE031023781.1:0-11094 GCA_000404065.3 Pinus taeda | reverse complement strand
TCATGAACTCGAAGAAGATCAAGTACAAATGAGGAAGAAAAGCAGGATCTTGGACGAAGAAATCAACAAACTGGAAACCAAAATTACACAGGTAGGCCGCATCGAGAAACTAAGCCCAACAGAACAAAAGGTAGGTAGCCACACTACCGCATTGGAAGGATTTGGGGTTTTTCTACCATGGCTGTGGCTGCATCTCACTAGACAAAGGAATCGGGGGAGTCCAACATGTAAAGAAGAATGTGAAGCGTTGACTGACGTCAGGGTAATTGCGGGGTACCCATGGACTAGGCTGGAAGGTGAAGGGAAGCCTTGTGCAGATGGAGTAACCACCTGATTATCCATAGAAAGCACAGTCTCAACGCTCCAAGTAGTTGGAGGAGAGTGCGACACTATAAAAGAGTCTGTATGGAAGTGGCGTGATAAGAGGATTGCATGCAGGGCCAGTGTGTGCCAAAGGTCATGCCCGTGCATGGGAGGCCACGTTGTCACACAGTGTTAGGGTCCAACCTTAACCCCCTTATTTATGTAATAGGGTCGAGTCATAGTTATAGTTAGTTAAAGAGTCAATAAAGCCCATATTAATAATTGTAAGTGGTTGACCCACATTTAAAGAAGGGACCATAGTTAGCTGCAAATGGGACATGGTATTAGATAGATGGTATTAATAACAACCATGGTACTTACCCATGGTATTGCATGTATGAATCCTATATAAAGGATAGAGACTCGCCTTGAGGAGTGTCGTGTCTTATTTTGTAATTGTGCCCAGCTATATTGGAGGTTGCCCCCTCGAAGAGGTAAGTGAACATTGCTTTCCTTTATGAATAATAAAATACATGTAGTTCTTTCTTATTGTTCTGTGTCTTGGGTATATTTATTCACATACTTGTTATTCTAGTATCTTCTCGCAAGTCAAGAGCATAACAAGTGGTATCATAGCACTTTCCACGGCCAGTGCGATCTCCATTTTTAGCAGTATTTTTTTTTGGCTAGAGATGTGTTTCGGTGTCTTTAAACCATGGGATATGCCATTGAGTGCATAAACCTACAAATTTGAGGAGGCATGCACACAGGAAATACAAGAGGTGGTCATGCTTGTTGGACTCCCTTGTAATTCCTGTGGGTACCCCTTCGAGTAGTAGCACATTAGACAGAACCGCGAACGGACTGTCTTCCAAGTACCCTCTGGGTACATCAGAAGCCCCCTAGGCTCTCTTGAAACCTCACCATAGATAAATCGTAGGCCATCTTGCTACTACAGTACACCGAGAATAACACTCAGGGATATTACTCATGCCTATAATATGGTAGTCGGGTTGTATGGCTAAGGGTACAGTTGATCCTCCTCGGTTAGTAACCTAAAATATTGGGCTGAGTACTACTGTCAGGCCCTTATGTCTATTGCGATCTGTAGCACTTGACACTCCTTGAGACCATAGTTCCCTTGTCTCTCTCTAGATCACGCATCATCTTTGCCAGATCAGATCTAGCAGGTTGGGTTCTATCGCAGTAGCAACAATCAGTTTCATCATTCAGATCTATCAGATCCACCAATCAGATCTATCAGATCTGCTATTCAGATCTAGTAGTAGGGGTTTGATCAATGCTTCATTCCTACTCATACTTTGTAGTTGATAGTTTCACTGATAAATTTGACTATTTGTGTGGCTCCTATACTTAGGCATGATTCTCGCAGGACATTGGGGAGAATTAACTTTTCTGGGAATCGGCTACTATAGTATTCCTAAGCGAGGATTAAAATTCCTTTCAAAGTACACACAAAAAAAAGGGTCTGAGACCCTCCCGGGACAATTATAGGAGACTTAGCCCATAAGAATTAGGTCGACGGGCTAAGCAAGGTGGTACCATTCACTTATCAGCGTCAAAATGTTGGGTGGTCCCAATTTTTTTTTTCCATAGTAATGACCAGTGCACCGGATCGGTGCATGGTAAAAATCATAGCTCAAGCTATGGCTAATGAGAAGATCGACACCCTTGAACAAAAGTTGGAGACATTAACGAAGCAGATCCAGACCTTAACTGACACAACCACAAAGGGTTAGTCAGAGGAACAATCAGAGGCATATGGTTTTAATGAAAACCTTGAGGGTGAGTCTAGCCGTTCTCTTCACTTCTATGGAAACCACTAACAGTCTCAGCTTCGACCACTCAAGCTGGACATGTATAAATTTGATGGCTCTCATCCAACCATATGGCTAGCACAAATGGAGCAATATTTCACATTGAATCACATTAGAGATGATATGACTAAGTTAAGTGTGCAAAGCCTGTACTTGGACCAAGAAAGATGGGAATGGTGGTAGTTGCATCAATGCTGCTATGCGATGCCCATAACTTGGCAGAGATTCTCAAAATCCCTTTCTGATTACTTTGACCATGAATTTAACTTTTTGGGTCATCTTACTAAGCTCCAACAAACAGGCACAATCCAAGAATATATTAAATCCTTTGAAGCATTAGACTTTCGCACCGAAGGTCTAGCATATGAATTCTACTTGGAATGTTTTATCAGTGGTCTCAAAGATGCCATGCAAGCCCACGTCCAACTATGACACCTAGTCTCATGGCTGGAAGCTTGCAAGATAGCTCGGGAAGTACAACGCGCGTTAGCGGCCTAGTCGACTCGTCCAAATTTCATAGCCAAGGGACATCCCACCTAGGCTCTGAGCACTACCCAAACACTTAAGGTTCAATAGGTGTCACCAGTGAAAAAGGAAAAAAGAAGAAAGCAAGGATTGTGTTACTACTGTGATGAGAAATACTCCCTGGGGCATAAATCCAAGGAACCCAAATTCTTTGAAATTGATGCTACTGATCACAGTTCATCTGAGGAAGCTCCACCATTGGAGGGACCAGAGGAGGAAGATGAGGACAACCAGCCAGATAATGAGCTCCTAGCTACACCTAAAGAACCAATTATCTCACTTCATGCTTTGGAAGGAATTTCTTCTCACCAAACTCTCAAAATCAGAGCTTTTATTAAGCATCGCCCTGTAGTAGTCTTGATTGATAGACGAAGTACGCATAACTTTATCCATCAAAGAGTTGCTGAAGTAGTGCATTCTTTTGTCAGAGAAGTCTCTAATTTCTAGGTCTAGATTGCTGATGGGGGGGCAATGAAATGTGAAGGCCGTTGTGAAAATGTCAAACTTCAAATGGGGGACTATCACCTAAAGACCCTCATGTTTTCCATCAACATGGGTGGGTATGACATTATCTTGAGTGCTGAATGGCTTCGCACACTCGACCTATCACAATGGATTTCCAAGAGTTATATATGAGCTTCAAGCAGAATAATCACACGCATACCCTCCTCGAACTCTAGGCAGGTGCTTCTTCTATCATTAGCTCGCATAGGATGGAAAAATTGTTTAAAAAGTGCCACCATGGAGTTATAGCCCAATTTAATGCCATCCAGGCCTTCAAACCCACTTCTCTTCATATTTATCCTCAAATGCAACATGTCTTAAACAACGATTTGCAGGTCTTTGAAAATCCTCATGAGCTTCCACCCTCGAGAGGGGAACATGATCATAACATTACTTTGGTCCCAGGGGCACAACCACCAAATGTGCGCCCATATAGATATCCTTTTTCCCAAAAGAATGAAATTGAAAAAATCATCAAGGAACTCCTAGAAGCCAGTGTCATTCGTCCTAGCATTCGTCCCTATTCATCTCCTATCGTCATGATGCTCAAGAAAGATGGGGAATGACATATCTATCCATACTTCAGGGCCCTCAACAAGCTGATGGTCAAAGATAAATTTCCCATCCTGGTTGTTGATGATTTTTTGGATGAACTAAATGGGGCTCAACTCTTTACTAAGCTTGACCTTCGCTCAGGCTATCACCAATTCACATGAAAGAAGTAGACATTCCAAAGACTGCTTTCCGAACTCATGAAGGCCATTATGAATTTCTGGTCATGCCATTTGGTCTCTGTAATGCCCCATCCACTTTTCAAAGCCTCATGAATCACTTGCTCAAACCATATCTCAGAAAATTTGTCCTTGTCTTCTTTGATGACATCCTCATCTACAACCTCACCTGGGAAAAACATCTTCAGCATGTAGATCTACTCTTGCAACTGCTCGAGAAGCATAAATAATTTGTCAAAATGTCCAAGTGCTCTTTTGGCATGGAAGAAGTTGTGTATTTGGGGCACATTGTGGGGCATGAAGGTGTTAGCGTGGATCCCAAAAAGATCCAGGTAATGCAGGATTAGCCTCAACCAAAGACCTTGAAGAGCTTGAGAGGATTTTTGGGTCTCACTGGCTACTATCACAAATTTTTTCGCAATTATGGTCACATTGCTAGACCTCTCACTCACCTTCTCAAGAAAAAATCATTCGTCTAGAATGATGAAGCGCAATAGGCATTTATAGCTCTCAAACATGCCATGTGTTCCACTCTTGTATTGGCACTACCCGACTTCACCAAATCTTTTGTGATTGAATGTGATGCTTCAGGTATGGGTATTGGGGTTGTCTTAATGTAGGAAGGTCAACCCTTGGCCTTCACTAGCCAACAACTAAGTGGGACAAATCTGGGACAATCTACCTATGAGAAGGAGATGATGGCCATCTTACATGCAGTGGATATCTAGCAACCATACTTATTGAGGTGGAATTTCCAAATCCGCACAGACCATCAAAGCCTAAGAATATTTTTTGGAGAAACACCAATCCTTGCCACAACAAAATAAATGGCTATCCAAAATGTTGGGATATGATTATGATATAATTTATAATAAAGGGCGAGAAAATGTCGTAGCAGATGCTTTATCACACCAATTTGAGGAGGAAAGCACCCCGCTAGAAATTTCTCTTCCCATTCCAGAGTGGATTGAAGAGGCTCACAAGGAATGGTTTTCACATCCTTTACTCTCCCAACTCATTAATAAATTGTAGGCAGATCCAAATTCCACAGTGGGATACTCTTGGCAGGGTGAGATTCTTCACTATAAGGACAAAGTAGTGATATCACCAACATCCACCCTTAAAAGTCACATTTTGGCAGAGTTGCACTCATCTCCAATTGCAAGCCATTCAGGCTTTCAAAAGACTTATGCTTGCACTCGACGTTCATTCTTTTGGACAGGAATAAAAAGGACATTATTACTTTTGTAGCTGAGTGTGATGTGTGTCAATGCCACAAACGAGAAACAATCAAATCCCTGGGCACATTACAACCATTTCCCATCCGTGCCTCAATCTGGACGGAGGTTTCTATGGATTTCATTACGAGTCTTCCGAGGTTAGGTCAGTCATCATGGTGGTTGCAGATATAGTTTCTAAATATGCTCATTTTTGTGCCCTACCCCACCCTTTTACACCAACTTTGGTGGATTAAACTTTCATGGACCAGATCTTTAAATTGCATGGCATGCCCACTTCCATTGTGTCTGATTGTGACCCAATCTGCACCAGTAACTTTTGGCAAGAACTCTTTAGGCTACAAGGTACCCAACTACAACTCGGTACTTCCTATCATCCCCATACTGATGGTCAAACTAAAGCAATTAACAAATGTCTGGAGACCAACCTCAGGTTTTTCACTTCATAAAAGCAACATCTATGGGTACAATGTGGTAAGAAATTTACTACATAACATAAATAATTAATAAGAGGAATAAATATAAGAAATAACCAGCAACAACGATAAACACATAAACACAATTTTTTATCCGCGAAAACCCCAAATCCGGGGAAAAACACAACCTAATAAGACCTCATTAGCATTGGCCATAACCCTGGCCAATCCACCAAGTGAGCCTTTAGCGCTCACCTCCAGGTCTTGCATTACAATGAAGTCCTTCCAGCCTTTTATAAGCTCCATTAAATATAATACCATGGGCATAATACTATGGGTGCACAATACCATGTGCCCCAAAACCATCACTGTTTAATTTGGTCAACTTTGACTCTATCCTAAGTCAAGTTTACCTAAACATTCCCCCCTTAAACGTGACTTAGGGTTCCTTGACTAACTCCAGCCAAACCTGCTAAGTGAGACGATCCTTCTCACTCTAGCTCTTACCCCCCTCAGAGTTTTTACCCGGGGTATTGTTAACCTGACATCCCCCCTATCAGCTAGGTCTAACCCAGACTTTACCGGTGATCACCAAGGGGTACACATGCCTTACCAGGTCTTACAGTAGTATGCCCATTTACATGCAATAATTTTGACTTCAATAATTTCTTTTTTGTTTATTTTTTTTGTGATTCTGATCCATCCTCTCTCAATTTGATTTGCTCAAAAACTTCTATCAAACCGCTCCAACGATGAGCTCGACGAGAACCTCATAGATTCCAGCAGCGGTGGCCTCACGTAGTAGAAAACGAACAATTTTCGAAGCCGCATGAACAATTTTCTTCTCTCCACCATTATTTTCCAGACCCAGATCTGTAAAAAGGCTACATTGATCTCATCAGGCACTATAAACCCCTGGTATCAAAGAATCCCTTTGAAGTCAATATCTGGCTCTAATACCAATTGTTAACAAATTTATTGCATAACATAAATAATTACTAAGAGGAATAAATATAAGAAATAACCAGCAACAACCAAAAACACATAAAAACAAATTTTTATCCGGGAAAACCCCAAATCCAGGGAAAATCCTAACCTAATAAGATCTCATTAGCATTGGCCAAAACCCTGGCCAATCCAACCAAGTGAGCTTTCAGCACCCACCTCTAGGTCTTGCATTACAATGAAGTCCTTCAAGCTTTTTATAAGCTCCATTACATATAATACCATGGACATAATACTATGGATGCACAATACCATGTGCCCCAAAACCATCATTGTTTAACCTAGTCAACTTTGACTCTATCCTGAGTCAAGTTTACCTAACACAATGGTTACCTCTAGCCAAATGGTGGTATAATACTAACTATCATGTCACCACCAAAATGACTCCATATGAAGCAGTTTATGGTCAACTCCCTCCTTCACCTACTTCTTATATCTAGGGATGCTCGAAGGTACAAGTAGTGGATCAACTCCTACAGAACCATGCAACCATGATGACCCACCTCAAAGAGAATCTCCATCAAGCTAGAAATCTCATGAAGCAACAGGAAAACCAACATCATTCAAAGCACAAATTTCAAGAAGGGGATCAAGTATTCTTGAGGCTGCAACCATATAAGCAAACATCACTCAAAGATAAGGGTTGTCAAAAATTATGTCCAAAATTCTATGGACCGTATCAAATACTTCAGCACATAGGAGAAGTAGCCTACAAGCTAGCCTTGCCACCCACTACAAAAATCCATCCCATCTTCTATATCTCATGCATCAATAAAGTGGTTGGGAACCATTGTAGAATTCAAACCAGTCTACCAGAATTGGATGAAGAAAGTTCAATATGGCTCCAACTTGAATAGGTTCTTGGCCTGCGAGAACGGCACCTGTGCGGTTGCACGATCAAGGAAGTCCTCGTCAAGTGGAAAGACACCTCTCTAGAAGATGCGACTGGGGAACTAGCCACTATTCTTCAGCAGTTTCCGTAGCTTTAGCCTTGAGGACAAAGCTATTTTTTTGGGGGAGGGCATGTTAGGGTCCAAACCTAACCCCCTTATTTATGTAATAGGGTGAGTCATAGTTATAGTTAGTTAAAGATTCAATAAAGCCCATATTAATAATTGTAAGTGGTTGACTCACATTTAAATAATGGACCACAGTTAGTTGTAAATGGGCCATGGTATTAGATAGATGGTATTAATAAGAACCATCGTACTGACCCATGGTATTGCATGTTCGAATCCTATATAAAGGATAGAAATTGTGTATTATTTTGTAATTGAGCCCAGCTCTATTGGAGGCTGCCCCCTCGAAGAGGCAAGTGAACATTGCTTTCCTTTCTGAATAATAAAATACATGTTGTTATTTCTTATTGTTCTGTGTTCTGGGTATATTTCTTCACATACTTGGTATTCTGGTATCTTCTCGTAGGTCAAGAGCATAACACAAAGGTAGCCTGAGAAGTGACCGTTGGGGTCGCTGTTCATGATAAGATATTCCATTTAAGACAATAAGGGGCGGGCGACGAGCAATTAAGACATGGCGTTAGAACTCGATTTGAAATGATTTGCCGCCAATATGGCATTAATGAGCTAAAGGGGGGGGGGGGGGGGAATGGTCGAATTTGAATTCTAGCAAGCCTATAAATTCCAGATGGTCATCCACCGAACAACCCTTGGCATCTTGAGAATTTAGTTATTGCATATGGACTTTACGGCTTTAGAGGCTTTGAAAGCGAGTTCAGTGTTTGAAGAATTTCCGAAAGAGACGTAGGACCTTTTGAGCAGAGTGATGTCAACCACCAAGGAAGCAGCACCGAGCCCTATGTCACCAATGGGGGATGCGCCTGAAATTCCAAAATTGTCCTGAATGCCATAGACTAAAAAGGACCAATAGGGAGCAGGACCGGTTCGTATGTCTCCATGCAACCCACAGTTTGGTAAGCTGTCCATGGAGGAGAAAAGAAAAATGGTTAATATTAAGAGAGATGATGAGGAGGAGGATTTCCAGGCATTCGTAGAAGAGATTGAAATAGATGTATAAATGGAGGAAGACATCCCACCAGTACACATTGAAGCAAAACTACCCAAGTATGTCCCTCCATGGAAAGGGAGAGTAAAAGTACCTAAAGATTTGGATGTCATTAAAAGCACACTCAAAACCCCGTTCCTCCCTGAGGGAATTTTGTTTGAAGGTTCGGCTATAGGTTGCAGACCTATGATGAAGTTTGAAGACTAGGACCTCGCAGATAACGAAAATTTCCCTCATTTGGAAACTAGCCAACTAATGAAACAAAGTAAGAAGGGGGAAATTACAGCATTTGTAGCCATGAAAATGGCTGCGCGAGGTGGAGGAGGTCGAGCTTCTCCACCTCCTATGGATTCCACACTTTCAACGGGTGCCAATCATGATATTTGTCATCAGGCAACTACTTTTCCTAGTGCACGATGGGTACTTGTAGCTGGAGGAGCCCATTCCCATCACGGTGAAGCTTATTCATAGGATTTATTGGCTTCCCTATACGGGAAGGGACCCCGTGGAATAGTTGGCACAAGTGGAGACTTGGAGATTGTAGAGGCCATGAAAAACAAGAACAAGTTCGAGAAAAATTAGAGCGGTTACATTATTACTAGCATTAAAGACGAAGGGGGCCGAGTCATTACCCAGTTGCTGGCAAGAAAAGTGATGAGAAAATATCGTGGCAATGAGGTACCAGCAACGGTCATCATGCTGGCCGAGCAAGGAGTAGAAGGGGTACGGTTCAACTAGGCATAGTTCCTCTACAAGGAGTTCCTGACAAACTGTAGGGAGGCCAAGGAGTAGGGTAAGACCTTCCACTACGTGTGGTTTCTCTTATCCATCCTGTTGGCTGTGGGAGAATTTCTTGAGGATAGTCAGTTTCCTCCCCTTGACCAAGTCTTGCCAGAGGCAGCAAAATATGCATTTCTCTAGACAACATGGTACACCACGTGCATCCACAAGATCAAGATCTTCTAGATACTCATGGAGGCATGCATACAGATGTGGATCAACAAATGGCGTGCCTATCCCCCATGGTATACGACAGTCTGCAAAGATTTTCAAACATTAAAATAGACATGCACAATGTGTATATCAGGGCGTGGAAGGATCCAGAGTAGAAATGGACCACACTCCCCTTCATCACAATTGATGACGTTGTTTTCGCGGTGCTTGACTCAAGCACCGCCAAGCTACTAACACAATAGAAGTGGAATGAGTAGCTAGCTGAAGAAGTGCGAGCTTCCTGTGAGGCAGAAGGGGTCACCACCGAAAAGGTAGCATCATCACAAACATCTGAGGCAACCATGATGCAGGAAGGAAGAGGCTCGAAACTGACCATAGGACAAGGGACAGATGACATGGTGGCAGGCGTAGACCCACACACATCATCAACACAGCTAAAGTAGCCACACAATACGGAACAGATAGGGCCCAAGAAAAAGACCAAGGCTTCCAAATTAGATGGAGAACCTATTACACTGACCAAGCGTGACGTATACGACATCGGTGAGACAGTTCACGAGGTCACCAGTGAGGCACTCCATGAAGCAATGACGGAGCAACAGAGTGTGTTGGGGGCACTTAGCGTGCAACTCTAGGAACTTCAGGTGCGTCCCCCATAATAGGGAACAGTAGCCGTCTAGGGGACTACGGGTACATCAACCACAGAGTAGTTGCTACGGGCCAAAATGGCTAATATCGTCACATTACTGAAAGGAGCACTGATAGCGGACAACACGGAGGACAGAGCCATGCTAAGCTGGCTCAAGGGACTTGACCTAAACTTGGCTGCCCTTCCACGAGAGATATTATACCAGTTGCAAGATGGAGTGAAAACCGAGCTCTGCACTAGAGAAGGATGTGCAATACAGATGCTTAGTGAACAACGAATCAACATCGAGCAACTGAGCCTCCAATGCGATGAAGTGATATAGAAGACTCAGAAGTTGGAACAAATCATCGAGGAAGCATGTCACTGCATCCCCGAGCTAGAGATTGCAACAGAATTACCAGTAGGTATGTGGATCCAAAAATTGCCTAGTGGATTTTGTGAGGAAAACGAGGAATTGCGGTTGTGTGGTTACTGTGAGTCGCTCAGGAAAGGGTGGAATGGCTTGGGGTTCACTTTCCTGTTTCTCTTCCTCCTCCTCTAGGGGAGGAGGTTGGCGTTCTGGAAGGACCTTCCTAGATCGCAGGTTGATCTCCTAGATCTCCACAGCATAGGTAGGGCATGTTGTCTCCCCGGTATATACTTGCTGGGCCTGTCTGTTGTTGGGGTTCGGGTTTGGTTGAGCAGGCATCTAGGGTTGTCTTGGAGGAGCAGGAGGTAATGGTTGTGGTTGAGTTGGTGGTGGAGGCAGAATGGCGGGAGGAGTGTTGTATTGGGGCCTCCACCCTAGTTGAGTTGCTTTCCACTGAGGTTGCGGCTGGGCATGAGAGTGAAATGAGTGAGAAGGAGGTTGAGTGTGGTATGGAGATGGATAAGACCACGGAGGAGGTGCGGACCAGGAAGGATGAG
>APFE031023776.1:3579-40830 GCA_000404065.3 Pinus taeda | reverse complement strand
CATGTATAAATATGTATTGTAACATTGAAAGAAACATAATGAAAAATCAAGCTGGTAGTCTCGGTTTTGAGATCCAGTGGGAAATCTCTGGGTATATGTGTTTTATGTGTTATGCTCTCGCATTTTTATTTTTCCTGTGATTTAGAATTCGTATGCAGGTAATTTCTGTACGGGGTTAAAACCTACATATCCTTGAGGAAATTTTGACTTGGTACTTATACAAAATGATTAGGAATCGTTCCCCATGAAAGGAGGAAGCTTTCCCCACCAATATCCCTTGATTAGTGGATTTGGTTCCCAATACTAGGAATTTTCATTAAATGGCAGGGAGCACATTCCTAGGTTTTCTTAATCATGGGAGTTCCACAATATCCGCCATAATTCCATAATATCTTGTTAATTTATTATTTAGTATTTTTCCTCGTGTAGTAGGGAGAAAGTCCCTAAATTATCCCCTCCTTCAAATCTTCACAATTTGCCCAATATTCTCTTAATATTCCACAAAAATAAATAATATTAGGCACAAATATGTAATTATTCATAAACCTTCCTAATGAATATATTAAAGTTAAAAATACATTATCTAATGCAAAAATAGAGGTTTAATGTGCTGAAGGATAGTCAAGTGAGCCTTAATTTATGTTTAATTCAGAGGCAAGGGCCTTAATTTATGTCTAATTTAGAGGCCCATCAATGTGAATTCTTGTTTTAAGGCTAACAGTATTTTTGCTTCAAGAAGTGTTTCTTATTTCAGTTTTTTTTTTTTTTTGCTTGATAAGTTGGATTTTTCTTTTGAGTTCACCTTTGTTTATTTTTAGCCTTACTTGAATCGTGCATTTGAATTCTAGTATTTATTAGGGTAAGTTGCATTTTAGACATCATTTAGTATTTTTTGTTAGGTGTTGAATGTGTGAGTGCTTAAAAAAGAAAAAGAAAAAGAGTTTTCTTTTCTTAGATTTCCCACAGAACCTGTATAGATATCACTTTCATTGAATAGAAAGAAGTGTTGCATTTGCATGCAGTCTAGGTTTTCTATTGATTTATTTTGCGTCATAACATCATCAATTGCACTTCTTCTTCCCCTGTCCTAAATAGTAACCAATTAAAATAAGTGCTTAAAATTAAAATGAACTATAATTTTTATGTTTGTCATAGAAACATCAACTAGTGTTGGACATTTAGGGCCTTGGAATAGGTGTGTGGAGAGTAAACTCTCAAAGGCCACTTAAACTGAAAGTATCGAAGTTTACTAAAGAGTGGAAATCCAATATTGTTAAGCTATCTGGGAATGCTCCTCTAACGCAGGAGTTAAGTGTGAGGACATGTGAAGATAAGGAAAGAGAGATACCCCCTCTCCTACTTGTTGGATCACGCACCCACGGATGTTTCGAACGACTTTTGATCAAGAGTTGGCATCCTTATCTACCTTTCTTATGGACCACACAAGTGACTATGGGAGGGAATTCCCGTAGTACCTAAGGCAGACGTTGTATCACTTTCATATTATGTCTAAAGGGTGACCTTTAGAAGCTTGGGTACTTGCACCGGTAAAGGATTTTGTCTGGAGGTCAACGTAACTGCTTCTAATATCTTCATTGGTAGGCTTGGGCCCTCATTATCCAAAACTTTCTTCATGATATCCTTATCTTCACTTTCTTGTATTTTGGTTTCCATTCCTAATCACCCAAAGTGGTAATACCTATAATTTGTTTTCTTGCTTGTATCTTTAGGATATTTTTAGTGAGTGATTTATGCTCCTAGCTTGCGATAGGTGATTTGAGTCTTTAATTTCTCTTTATATATAAAAGTGGCTAACTGAATGGTTCATCGATCTAGGAGGCTTTGTGGGATTTCACCTACAAGTGCCGAGTATTCACTCTGAAGGTGTAGGAGTAATTCTGTTGGTGCTTTTGAACCATTGTTAGCTAACACAATGGAGACAAATCCTTCTTCGATGGCTCTTACTTCACAAGGTTAACCTAGTCTAGTCCATAATCTGGATGGAAGCACTCTAGTACTTGTTAGAGTACTCTTCCAATAGGAAGATTAAGTATAAACGGAAGACATTACAGAGCCTCCTAAGACTCCTACAGAGCCTCTTCCTTCTCATATTAATTAGTTGTATCATATGCGGGTACTCCGACTCATAGGTTGGATATTCTTATTCACACTCCTTCTTTCTTCTCAATGGATAATCACAGTGGCTCTACTGATACAGCTGGTGTCCATACTCCTTCTTTAGTTGTGGGAGGAGGAACTTGTAGGTTTTAACCCCATATAGAAATTACCTGCATACAAATTCTAAAACATAGAGAACAAACAATGTGAGAGCATGACACATAAAACACATATACACAGTGATTTTCCCTTGGATCCAAAAATTGGGACTACCAGATTGATTTTTCATTATGTTCCTTTCAATGTTACAATACATATTTATACATGCCGAAGCATCCAATACCATGGACTGAAAACGATCACACCCAATACCATGTGTGAAAACCATCCACAAAACCATAGGTAGGTCTGCCCAACCTAATATAGGGTCCAAAAAAAATTTCTCGGGGCACTACCCCGGACCCCGTAGAGGGGTGCTGCCTACCCAACGTCAAACCCCTTTGACAAGGGGTGCTTCCGCCACCCCACAACCCCCTAGTTAACTAGGTGGGTTAGTCATGGAAAGAATATAACACAACCCAACATTCTAAACATAAATGAGCTTTGTCTTTGAATGATAAGCTGGGTTCTTTGCCAAGAAAATTGCAATTTGGCTGTCATAGTCTATCCTTATAGCTCCCTGTACTAAACCCATACTTGAACACAATATCTGCAACCAAATTGCTTCCTTGCTTGCATGAGTGGTTGCCATGTATTATTCCTCTGTAGTTGATAGTGTGACTATAGATTGTTTCTTACTCATCCAACTGACTGCACCTCTAAATAGGTTATGCACATACCCACTTGTAGATCTTCTTTGATCTAGATCTCCAGCCCAGTATGCATCAACAAAGCCACGAATATCCAAAACTCTGTCCAATCCTGTTCTTCCTTGCTAGCATAAACCACAATTACTAGTGCCATGCAAATTCCTGAATACCCGCTTCACTGTTGCCCAATGCTCCTTCCTTGCTTTTGACATAAACCTACTCAATACTCCCACTACATGTGCAATGTTTGGTCTAGTATAGACCATCGCATACATCAGGCTACTGGCTGCACTTGCATATGGAACACATGACATGTCCTCTTCCTCTTCTTGTGTCTTGGGACACTATTCAGCAGATAACTTTACACCTATAGGAATTTGAACCTTCACCGGTTTACTATCATGCATATTAAACCTCTTCAATATTGTCTCGACATACTTCCTCTTTTTAACCAGAGCTTCCTCTTTGCCGATTTATTTTAATTTCCATGCCCAAAATATAGTTTGCAGCACCAAGATCTTTCATGTCAAATTTGGAGGACAATTGGGTCTTCAAATTCTAGATAATTGCTTTGTCATTAACAACCAACAACATGTCATCTACATATAAGACCAGATAAATAACATGGTCACCAATTAATTTAAAATACACACAGTGATCTACTTTACTTCTGGTGAAGCCAAGTCCCCATATAAATGTATCAAATTTCTGATACCACATCCTTGGTGACTATTTTAGCTCATACCGAGACTTCTTTAATTTGCATACTAGTTCTTTCTTACTGTTCACCAAAAAGCCTTTAGGTTGCTTCATGTATTTCTCCTCTTCCAGATCCCCATGAAGAAACGTTGTCTTCACATCCATATGTTCTACCACAAAATCAAAAGTAGTAGCAACAAATAAAAGTAATCTAATAGAAGCTACCTTGGCAACAGGAGAAAAAATATCACCAAAATCAATTTCGGGCACCTGAGAATAACCTTTTGCTACCAACCGAGCTTTGTATTTCTCCACCTTTCCTTCTGCATTCGTCTTCTTCTTGAACACCCATTTCCTGCCAATCGGTTTCCTTCCAGCCAGAAACTCCACCAGATCCCAAGCCTCATTTTTGTGCAAAGATGCCATTTCATCAACCATGGCCTCTTTCTAGGGTTTTCCATTCTCTGAATCTACTGCTTCCTTCACAGTTCTGGGATCATCATCAGTAATAGATAAAGCAAAATTTGAACAGAAAGTAGATGGACTATACCTTTCTGGCTACCTTCTTTCTCCAACTGATCTTCTCACAACTAGAGTTTGTGGCTCTTCATCTTCTGATTCTTCCTCCTTTAGCTCAAACTCTATCTTCTTAGGTTCCTTTGATGGGAATTCATGTTTAATAACATCTTTCACCTCTCTGAACACCACATCTCGGTTGTACACAACCGTCCTTGATACTAGGTTCCAAAGCTTATAACCCTTTAAACCATCCTTATACCCAATAAATATGCACTTGTTAGATTTACTATCCAACTTAGTTCTTTTCTCCTTTGGAACATGTACATATGAATCACATCCAAATATCCTCAAATGTGAAAGAGAGGGTTTCTTACCTATTCATACCTCTTGTGGAGTCTTATCCTCCAACACCGATGAAGGTGATCTATTGAGCAGGTAACATGTTGTCTCCACTGCCTCTACCCAAAATTCCTATCCTAACCTGGCACCACTAAGCATGATTCTTGCCCTCTCCATCAATGTCTTGTTCATTCTTTCTGCAACTCCATTTTTCTTATGTGTGTATGGAGTAGTTTTCTGCTGTGCTATATCACACTTCTTACAAAATTTTTCAAATTTCTTGCTGCAAAACTCTCCCTCGTTATTTGATCTCAACACCTTTATCTTCTTCTCTGTCAGGGTTTCCACCAGAGCCTTAAATTCTTTAAACCTTTCAAAGATTTTAGATTTATTCTTAAGGAAATATATCCATGTATTCCTTGAGAAGTCATCTATAAATGATACATAGTACACAGACTTAGTGAGTGATGGAACCTTCATAGGTCCAAACACATCATTGTGCTCAAGCTCTAATATCTGTTCTGCTCTCTTATCACCACAGGGGAAACTTACTCGATTCTGCTTCCCATATACACAATTTTCACAGAAATAAAAATCCAGAGAGATATTACTCATACATTCTACCATACCTCTATCATGAAGTATTTGAAGGCTCTTTTCTCCAATATGTCCAAGCCTTTGATGTCACAACATGGTCTTCTCTCCGGAGACCACTATATTTTCTGCTCCACTTTCAGGAACCACAGAACTGTTGCACCCATAAACAACACTGCTACCTTGTAGCTTGTACAAAGTTCCAATTCGAACTTCCCACATCAATACCAGTGCTCCCCGAACCATCTTGTAGGTATCCTTCTCAAACACTTTTTTAACACCTGCGTCAGCCATCTTGCTTACAGAATCCGATTTCTGGCTAATGAAGGAATATGGAGAACACCTGAAAGTGTTCTAACCCTTCCACCTTGGAAATTCAACTTTAATTTTCTGTGACCAATGATTCTAGCCTTCCTGGCATCCCCCAAGAAGACATCACCACCATCATATTTATCATACTCACAGAACTACTCTCTATGGGGAGTGAAGTGAAAGGATGCACCTGAGTCAATCAACCATGCCTCATGATCTACATGTGTACTTGAAGAAGCCAAGTACACATCCCCACCTTCATCTAAGGTGGTTTTTTCCTCTATAGAAAGAGCATCATCAGATCCCTTTCCTTTACCAGGAGCTTTAGATTTACAGTCCCTTTTGTAGTGACCTTCCTTTCCACGTTTCCAACACATAACCTTTACAGGTTTTCCTGGAGATTTACATCTCTCTCTAGATTTAGATCTCCCACTCAATGACTTATTTTTGTTTTTGTTCTAGGACCATCCTAGTACAGACAAGGCATCACCATTCTGGCTCTCTATATTTTTCCATCTCATCTCCTCTGTTGGCAAGGATGAGACTATTTCATCAAATTGCAAGGCAGTTGCATTGCTACCTATTGCAATAACTAGACTATCCCACAAATCTGGTAGAGAACACAACAAACTGATGCACTTATCTTCATCTAGAATTTTAATATCAACAGATGCTAACTAACTTATCACAGTATTAAATGCATTCAGATGCTCTGTCACCGAGTCTCCATCTTTCATCCTCAGGTTATACATCTTTTTTTGCAAGAACAGTTTATTCACTAGAGACTTAGATTGGTACAAAGTCCCTAACTTGTCCCACAAAGCCTTCGCCATAGCTTCCCCTGATACATTCAACAATAATGAATCTGAGACACACAATCGTATTGTGCTCTTTATCTTCCGATCCAACTTCTTCCATTCTTCATCGAACACTCCCTTTGGTTTAACACCCAGATCAACTGCGATCCACTGATCTTTATCCACCAGCAGATCCTTCATCTTGAGTTTCCACAACTCAAAACTCTAACCATTAAATTTCTCGATCTCTATCTTTCCACTGCTCGCCGTCTTCTTTCACCACCAGAATCGATCTCGTAGATCTCCCACTGAATAAGGTCTACCACAGGCCCAAGTGAAACCCCTCAACAACAAAGACGTCCCCTTGAAGCCAAAAAAACTCTGATACCAAATGTAGGTTTTAACCTCATATAGAAATTACCTGCATACGAATTCTAAAACAAAAAAAATAAATAATGCGAGCATAACACATAAAACACATATACAAAGAGATTTTCCCCTGGATCCCAAAACCGGGACTACCAGCTTGATTTTTCATTATGTTCCTTTCATTGTTACAATACATATTTATACATGCCGAAGCATCCAACACCATGGACCAAAAACCATCGCGTCCAAAACCATGTGCGAAAATCATGCACAAAAACCATAGGTGGGTCTACCCAACCTAACATAGTGTCCAAAACCAAAATTTTCCAGGGCCTTGTCCTGGACCCCATAGATTTGGGTTACCTACACCCCTCAAACCCCCTGTGACCCCCCCGCTATGCAATCGACGCAATGAAGGGGGGGCTCTGTCCCCCCTCTAACCCCCTGGTTAACTACGTGGGCTAGTCGTGGAAAGAATATAACACAACCCAACAAATTTATAAGAGACCTTTGTCAAAACAAGAGTTCATTGATGATATCAATAAAATAGTGATGATAGTGGAGAAAGTTTCATCTCCTGCCTCATCAAATCACTCAGGAAAAAAGAAGAAAAAAGAATAAGGATTGAGGTGAAAACCTCCATGAGGCGCCTGAGTCCCACTATTGGGTTGAAAACCTCTTGGGGCAACCCAATGGTGTCAATAAAAAAGAAAAAAAAAAGGAGAATAAAAAGATCCCTGGGTGAAAACCTCTCTTGAGGTGCCCAGGTAAAACAACTAGGATGAAAACCTCTCAGAGGTAGCCTAGTTGTTTTGAAAAAAAAAAAAAAACATGAAATTTTCTATTTGCAGGTCAGCAAGAAGGACGATCAAAGAACAAAGGAGGACTATAAAGAGACCTATTTCACTGAAATTTTTATTTTACCACTCAATTTCATTCATCCATCCACCATTTCTTTCATTTTTTTACTCATTTGCTTCAGTTTACAAGGGGACTGTGTTTTCTACAAGATCCCCTATAAACTGATAGGATCCCCTAAAAACCTACAGGATGATCTTGTAGGAAATATAGTAACTCAAAAACCCTATAGGAAACAATCCTAGGGAAAAAAAATGACCTGATGTGCCAATAAAATAGAACCCCTTCATCATCATTCACCCTTAAAAACAAAATCAGTTTCAAATTTTTTTCACAGCCTTCGAAAAAAAGAAACAGGGACCAATAGAGAGCATCACCTGAGTATTCCTCATTCTCCACACTCCCAGTCTCTCTCTCCATCCATGTCACCATCCTCACAACTCCAGCAAAGTGTATCATTAAGAGTTTTAAGGGAGAAGAAACTACAGGACATCCTGTAGGAAATCTTTTAGCATCCTATCCTCAAAATACAAATCACAAGAGCAGCAAGCCTCCAGCATGATGATCCAAGGGCAGAAGGAGCTCCAAAGCAACAACAACACCACCATCTTCAACAACGAGTACCTGCACAAACAAAGGAATCATCAGAGAACCACCAGAAAGGGAATAAGAATAGCATGCATCCAATACACACAGCAAGCACCTCCGATCTTCAACAACTACAAGAAGGTATTGGCACCACAGGTAAGTATCCCGCTCGCTCTCTCATATGCATCATGTAGTCAAAAAAATGTAAAGGTTACGAGTAAGTTGGTTTATAAGAAAAAAGGTGGCCAGTTAACTTGGCAACCTTCGTTCAGTCAACAAAGACAAGACATGGTGTCTTCTCACACGTGGCAGTAGTGAACTCAAAAACAGGAAGGAGAAGGACAAAAGAATTTAAAGCTATGGATGCATAAGTTGGGAGCTAAATTACGAGGAGTGGGAAATGATGAGGTGGTAGTGGGGACCAACGGTCCAAAAATGGAAACGTACCTCGGCTGCTAGCACACCACCTCACCCCAAATGACCATAAGAAGAAATAATCATCGTCCCCATGCATTCATGCATTCACTTCCTTGAGGCTCTCTCTCACAGGTTTCTCTCATACCCAAGCAACCTACCAAAAGCAAAACTCCATTGTTTCACTACACAAGAATTCCTACAGGATTGCACAGGTATTCCTATAGGATCGTGCATAGGAATTCCTACAGGATACACAGAGACTGTCTATAGGATTGGACGAGAGGAGTTTCAGATGGGAAAACATGAGAGTTGGCCACAAAAACCACTATGAAGAGGTAGGCTCTGTAATTACATCCCTCTTTCCAAGAAAATTGAACCAGAAATCCTCTAAGTTTGAGTGAATTGAGCAGTTGTGTAAGGGAATTGCACACACAATCATTTTAGTTTTTTACTTCTGCACTTGAAAATTGTGTCAACCATCTCATCTCCTCAAACTTCACTAACCAAGTTTACAGGAGGGTTTAATAGGAGGGATCCTATTAACACTATAAGAATCCAACAACACCCTCAAGTGCTTGAAATCTTCACAAGACATAATTGGATAGTGTATTTCGAAAGATTAAGAGGGTATGATGATGAGGTGGCCTGAGATTTTTCTCTCTCCCTCATTCCACTTTCCAAAGTCCATGCCACTATTGTGGTAATAGGCCTCTCCATAGATCTCACCCCTGAACTCATTAGCAGAGTTACCACACTTCCCCTAGGATTATCATGGAGGAATGAAGACAAAGGAAACAACCAAATTCCCAAAAGGAAATTCTTTTTAGAAGGTGAGGAACCCATTGAGGACAAGAATGGAGTAAAGAGAGCAAGTTTTCCATATCCCTGGTGTGAGGTGAGCTACCAACTTATCAAATACATATCATGGGAGGGTAGGTATAGTGTGGTCTACGACTATCATTTTAGGCTCCTTGAAGAGTTAAGATTTGGAGCAGAAACACCCCCTAACCAAAGGCGCAACATAGCATACTTCCTGCTGCAATCATTGATAGACACAAGCATAAAGTTGCAAGAGGGAAATTCCCGACAGTTAGCTCTCCATGGGCTAATTAGAATCCTTATAGAAGATTCCCACCAAAACCTCAGAATTCTTATACAATGGTCAGTGTTCAGAGACACACAAATAGAGGAGGACATCAAGGCTCTCACATATGATGTTAGTCCTACTATTAGTTAGAAGGATAAGGAGGATACTGAAGCAGAGGAAGCAGGAACAAAGTAGGAAAAATAAGAAGAAGAAGGAGACGAAGATGAGGTGGATGAGGAAGAAGATGAAACATATGAAGATGAGATCGATGAAGAAGAAGATGAAACAAAAGAAAATGAGGAAGATGAAGAAGAATAGGAGAAATAAAAAGAGAACGAGGAACAAACGAAGGAGGATATTAAAGAGGAAACTGATAAAGAATATGAGGATCTACAAGAGGAAGAAGAGAGTAAAGACACAGGTAAAGAGAGAAATGGGAAAGAGGGGGCAGAAGATAAGGAGGAGTCACCTAGGGTGTCTCCAAAACCTACTGAGAGAGAGGCAACAACTTCCCTCATTGCTCTTAGCACCCCCATCAAGCAAAAAAGAAAAAGACAATGACAGACCCCTTTATATTTCAGGACAAGGAAAAGCACAAGAATTAGGGGAAGCCCCAAACACAAACCAAAATTCCCATTGTGATTGAGGACTCACCTAAACATCATGTGAAAATTCCTTCTCCTAAGTCTCATATCACCTATGTGAGAAAGCCTATCACTAGACCCACCTCTTCCAAGGGAAAAGCAATTCTACAGGATACACAGCAGGACCTACATGCAGCAGCAACAGTCCTACAGGATACTCTGTTGAACCTACAGTAGACAAAAAATTGGAAAAGGAGGGAGGCCGATAGTAAGAAACTAAATAAGAGAACCCAAAATTAAAGGAACCTAGCCCCCAACCTAACCTTGACTCCTACTGTAGGTTTATTGAAGGAGGTAGGGTCATCCCTAAAAAAATTTATATTCCACTATTCTTCTAGCTTGAGAAGGAGAGAGCGCCAAAACTCATCGATGGATGCAGATTGCCAAATCCCAGGGGGTGGAGGACATTGGGCACATGGAGGAAAAGCTCAGGAAGATGGGCAGAGAGCTAAGTAGCTTGAGAGATAGAGAGGCCATAATGAAAAATCAACTAGAAATAGAAAATGCATGGTTGAGGGGACAACTGCAAGAAAGAGAGAATCAATTGGTATGCATGGTCAATATCTCTTTGGAAGCAATCCAGTGTATGATTCTAGCTAAATCCTATGCCATATACCTCAAGGAATAGTGGTTGTAGTTCCATATCATGACCCTAGCACAGAGAGGCACCATGCCATTTCAGGACTACAGGCAATTCATTGATCTTTGTGATCAGAGCACACTAGAAGATAAGACCAAGATGTCTGAGTTTTATTTGCATAATACGGCCTTAACATACATGAATGTATGGGATCCTAATGCCAAGCTAGGAGATTTACAGTTGATGGCTTTAGCATCATGAATGAACCATGAGGAATCAAGGGCTGTAGAGATGAAGAAAATATTGGTAAGAGAACAAAATAAACCTCGTCCGATCAGAGCTGAACAATCAGATCCCATGGCCCTCACGAGTACCCATAATTTGATTGCAAATGGTCCTCAGCTTGCACCCAGGTATCTTTCTACCCAAGAGCAAGCAATTTCACGTTTTGATGACATGTTCAGGTTGTTAGGGGATGATATCATACATGCTTGCCTAAGGAGATGGAACATATTTCCATACAGCTTAAAGATAAGAGAGTACCACTCTCCTCAAATATTGAGAGAAGCAATGAACATGACGCCCATGTACAAGCAATATATGCAAAGGCTGAAAGTTAATTGGATTGGCCTAAAAGTTAATAGGAATTCTAGAAGGAAGAAAGGAAGAACAAGGAAAGAGGTAGCGGGTGGAGGTAGAAAAGAAAGCGGGTTTCTATGAACAAGAGGAGGAAACCACAACAGAGGCATGGGATGTAAGGGAGGCCACTAGAGCCATGAAGAATGTGGATATTGATTGAGTTTCTTAGAGGATGAGAAACACTTTCAGTAGGGGGATGATGATGAGCCTCATCATTGGGTAATTATATGGGCCTTAATTCACCTCCTGGCTTAGTCAAACCAACATTTTTCATAACTTATTACATTTCTTGATAATATTTGTTTTATGAGTTGAGTTAGATTTGGATATTATGCCTAATGGACTAATATGCATTGAATGCAGGATTGAAGGATAAAATCAAGGAATTTTGGCAAAGACTAAGGTAAAAACTAGAATGGGACAAGGGATAGGGATTGTAGGAGGTAAATCCTCCTTATTTACTACTCCTCTAGTCAAATATTCCTCCATTCATCACGTCAGCTCGGAGTGCAAACAACCAAATCACGAGGATTAGAAGGCAACCAAGAAAGTGAGAGACCAAGAACTAGTTTATCTCGAGTTTCGAAGCCGAGCCTCCCTAATTTTAAGGAAGTCGTTGGGGACTTCAGTTGTATAAGGAAAGGCCTAGAGACTCATTAGGATTAGATTTTTTGTTGTAAAACACTAAGCTATTTTTGAGCTCCAAACTGGTGGAAGTGTTCTTGAAGTAATTTTCTGTTTTGGTAATAAGAATGAGTTTTGTTTTGATCCAACACTGAGTTAACTCAGAGGGTTGAATCTCTTGGGTTAGGGCCCATCCCTAGTAGACAAGGCTCCTCTTTCTTGTATATTTATGTTTAGTTTAGCTTCATAGCTTCATTGTTAAGTTGTTTTTAGATGTATTTTCATTGCAAGTAGTGTAGATTGGATTGGTTGTTTATTACTTTACTTCCATTTGTTCCTTACTTTAGTAGCACGTTAGTAGGGACAAAAGGAGCACCACATGGTTGTCAGCAGGTGTCTTGGCCTCACTTCCTCCCTCTGGGATCATGACTTGAGGAAGGGACCCTTATGCAGCCCCAAAAACACAAATTTCTATTTCTTTTTTAAGCTTTAGAGTTTGTTGTCTTTAAATTAGCATTTGCTCAGTTTTGCAAAGTAGGACTTCATTGTCATATTTTTCGTCTTAATTTTTTCAGTAGATCTCATCCATGTCTTCAGTCCTTTCAGTAAATTTCCTCATGCATAATGTAGGCATCTAATTCATTAATTCTGTTTTTCTAGTTTATGAGAATGCTTCTTGGTTACATAGCTTTTTGGAAAATATACATGTTTTGTGTACAGCAGGTGCTTCAAGAGTAGACAAAGGTTTCATAGCCATCCACCACCTTCCACTTCATTCACCATAACCATTCCTTGTTTCACCATTGACTTCACTAGTTTTCAACATTTTACATAGAAATTCTTCCAAGCACCTTGAGCAAATCCAACCATCTTCTATCTTTTTTGTTGACTTCAAAGTGTTCCTAGACCTTATCTCACTCCATTGCACCCATCAACCACCTTTCCTAAGCCTTCCATCACCTCCAACAATCCCATGTTTCTCTCGACTGTATCCTGTAGGTTTACAGGGAATCCTGTAGGTTTCTAGTACATCCTGTAGGTTTTCCTGTAGTGGCCTGTTTTGAGGCCAAACAGAGGGAAAACCTCTAAGAAGCCACCAAAGGTCACCCCAGGGTCTTCCACACCATCCAACCATCTCATAAACCTTCCAACCATCCTCAAACACTCCTACACCACCTGCCACATCACCAAAGGAAATTAGTTTGCATACTTGATTTTGCATAAAAAGACAAAAAGAAAAAATAGATTTATTTTAGTCCCTTTACTTGCACATTAGTGGTGTTTGATGTTGTTTACTTACATGCTTATATAGTAGCATTTAGTTCATGTTAATCTAGAATTTTTGTAAAGCATAGTTTCTTAGCAGTTAATTAGGAAATGGTGTGATTTAGCATTGAATTTCGGTCTTCTTCATGATTATAGTAGAGAAGCTCTCTTAGAATATATTTGCCTTCCTTCCATCAAGAAACCAAGATTCTTCTAACTCCATAGAAGTATGGCTTGAAAACCCCGGTGGTCTCTCACCAGCTGAATAGTGACAACAGGCAGAACCATGACTTTTACTTGTGTATACAACACTGACACCTCCAAGTTTGTACGAACCCCGGGTTGATAAAGTAAATTAGGTAGCCCAGGATTTGCAGCATTCTTGCTGCAATAATGGCACTCATCAATATCCCACACGGGTGAGACAACATTAAAAACTAATATAACACATTTCCAATAGCATATGTATTGAAACAACCGAAATAGTTCAACTGTCTTAATACATGTTAAAGCAACATGCATTACAAGCATCCAAAGAATAGTCTTACAAACGAATACAATACATGTGTGAAAACATTATGGAATGTTAACAGGCTTCTAAATTAAGTGCAAGTTCCAAGACACATCTGTACACCATTACATCACTAACCCCAATAATGGGGCATTGGAGCCACTGCTCGCTCTTCAAAGAAAAGATTATAGACTCTCAAGGCTATGTGGGTGGAGCCAAGTTGAAATGTCTTTTGCATGTACAAATGAGGGGTATATATAGCCAAGGGTGAAACTGACCCTTGTAAATTTTCGAATTCCCTCATGATTGTTTGACTTACATGACTCTTCAACTTTACATTTGGGTCTCTTGGACTTCCACGTTACATTACATTGATTACAACAGTATGGCCCATAATAGTGATGTGGCCGAGATGACTCAGACAAGGCTGGTATGTTCTTGCTGTTGGCAGTGTCCATGTCGAGCTGCAATGCTGCTGAGTGATGAATGTGCTCTTGGTGTACCATAGTTTCACCTCTGCATGACAAGGTGTGCGGAGTCTTCGATGGTCTTGGTGTTCACTTGATGTTGCATGTGCATGTCTCTCCTTCACTTGTACTTGGCATGCTCCATGTGTTTGTCCATTTGCAAACAAGTCTGTTAGCACGTGCTCCTTGTTCATCCCATTCATCGTCGTGCAATGTCTCATCTGTGTACGTGTATCTGCAATAACTCATGATGAGACGAAATAAAATCCATAAATCTCCTAGTCTACCATGATGTATTATCTTTCATTTTTGGATCTAGGTGACCAGGAGAGAGGAAAAGGCTCTGAAACTGTGCAGAGTACATTTTAGGCCGGGATGCGGCCTCCGGTCACTATTAATTAAAGTTGTGCAGAGGTCACTAGGAGGCTGGGATGGGAAGTCTGGATCAGCAATGACTGTCTGTGGGATCTGGCTCGGCTAGAGGAAATATCTGCACAATTTTTCCAGGAAGATAGTGCAGGCAGTAGGAGGACACTGGTAGTGAAAATTTCACAAATTCTCCAAGGAGGCTAGCAGCGAGTTGCGGGAGCTTGCTGGCCAAAACTATGCAGAGCTGGGAGGCTGGCTTGCAGGACATCCCTGTGTAGTTTCTGGGCTAAATTGGATGTTGGGTAGCTAGGTACAACCCATGAAAACTACGTAGTTTTTAGGAGGAGAAGCACGCTGGTTGACAAGTTGACAACCTGATAGAACTACACAAATTTCGAGGATAGTGCAGTGACAGGCAACGGGTGTTTGTCCAGCATGTCTCAACAATTTCTTCAATCAACATAGGTGGGCATGCTTGGAAACTTTTGCGCAATTTTTTGGAGTGAGGCCCGGGGTCACTGCCTAGTCACACTCTCTAGTTGACTAGTCGGAGACTTCATAGATTTGCTTGCAGCCAGCGCATATTGAGATGGCTTACTGAGAAACTTTGGCATTGTTCAGGGTGACCCCTGGCTAGAAAACAAAGGAAGTTCCATGAAAGATGAAGGTGGTCGAAATGTTCATAGAACCCAAAGATATTGAAACCCTATATTCCATTCACCTACTTCTTGATTATACTCCCTCTAATATCTTAATCCAAATTTTCCCTCATTGTTATATATATATATATATATATACACACACACACACTTATAATTTTTACTGCTACTTTTTGAGAGTGAAGTAATATTTGTATTAATATTATAAATAAGTATAAATAGATAGCTCATTTCATATAGGACTGGGCCTCTCAACATTGGCAAGAGGCACCAAATAAGGAATTCCAAGTAACATCAATGGCGAAAGGCTGGTTCAGGGTGAAGTTTGCAAAGAAAGAAGCAGCAGACTGGGTTCTATAAAGGAATTCGGCCTTTGGCAAACATCCAATACTGCTCAAACGATGGAACCCGTTGTTTAACGTGCAGAGAGAGAGGGTGGACGAGATCCTAGTCTGGGTTCGTATGCCAAGGCTTCCACCATTCCTTTGGGTGGAATTGGTTTTCAAAGAGATTGGAAACCATCTGGGGAAATATCTGGAGATAGACATGTCTTTTGTGTAATCAAAGGAGATGGGGATGGCACGAATACTCGTAAGTTTAACCCCGCGAGATAAACTGGCGGAAGAGATGCAGCTCCAATATAAGGAGTACTCATATGTCTAGCAGTTAGACTACGAACACCTGCCTTTTCGCTGCCACAAGTGTCATGTATATAGACACTTGGCAAAAGAGTGCCCACTGGGGTATAGAAGACGAAGGAAGCAAAGGAAGGCTGAACCTGGAATTGCTGGGATGGAGGTAACAAAGGAACAATAGTTGAAGAAGGACAAGGGGATAGACTAGATGGATATTGACCAGCTTCAGGAGGTCACGAATGAGGGTAAGGAGATGCAAGAAGAACCTATGCCTAATAATTTTCCAGTTCAGTCACAAGAAAAGGAATCACAGGTCCTGACTACTTCAGAGAACACTGCTGAACTCCACACAGTCGTCATTAAGGGTATGGGTCTAGACTCAACCATACCTTCGCTTTCTCATGATTTTTCTTTAAAATCTATTGGTTTTATGCCTGGTCCTTCTAGAGCTCAGAATATTGTAATTCCTATTTCTTGCATTGATAACACACAAATGGGAAGCATCATTACATCTATCCCAAACCTGGATCTAAACTGTGAGTTGGGTAGGGGTGAAGGGGATTGTATGAAGGAAGACACTCCTTCTGTTTCAAACCATTATAACCTTAGATCATGAGAGAAAAAACCACCTCCTTGGGTGGCGTTGGGGGGACATGAAATGCACCTATCACAAATTAGTGATTGGAAGGTGAGAGGAAGGAAAAATAATCTATCAAAGGCTCATTTACGAGCAAAATTAGATATTACAGATGGGAAACAAATGTCAATTTCTAGGGCACTTAGAGCAGTGAAGCCCTCCCCTACGGTTAAAAAATGATAATTCTATCCTGGAACTATAGGGGTTTAGCTAGTAAACCTAAAAAACTGGCTCTAAAAGAGGTAATATGGCGATACAACCCGGATATCCTCCTTTTGCAAGAACCACTGGCTCGGGGAGTTGAAGTCTCAAATTTCCTGTCAATCCTTTTGCCGGGGTGGAGCTTTCAGGCTATGGATGCAAAAGGTCACTTTGGGGGCTTAGCTATGGGGTTCAAAGAAGGAAAGTTTAAAGTCCATAACTCATGGGGGATGGATCAAGTAATGGGAATGGAAGTCTATTCCTTAGAATTATGTTCCAATTTACTGATTGTAAACATATATGGACCTTGCCAGGGGAGGGCATTGTTCTGGATATCCCTATTTTCCAAATCATTAATGAACAATCCAAACCTAGTGATAGGAGGAGACCTAAAATTCTCTATTGGATTGGCTGAAATATGAGGTCCCTCTGCTAGAGAAGACTCTTTATCCGATTTTTTCTCTAAAATCATCAGTAGCAACAAACTATTGGATATAAACCTGTTGAAAGTAAGGCCCACTTGGAGGAATCGAAGAGAAGGGGAAAGTCAGATAGCAAAAATATTGGATCGGTTTCTTTTACGTGAAGAGGTCGCAGCAAAGGTTCCAACTTTCTGGCAGTGGGTGGGTGTTCGAGGGAACTCGGACCACCTGCCAATTTTGCTAGAACTCACCAAACCTCCCAAAAAGCCAACAACCCCTTTCAAATTCAACCCTACCTGGCTATTGGAGGATTCATATAATTCCCTCTCTAAAGAAACATGGAGACCTGTGAGGGCTAGTGATACGAAGGACAAAGCTTTCCTTTTCATGGAGAATCTAAAACGTCTGAAAAAAGCAACAGTGGAATGGGCTAAGGCAAAGAGACTAAAATAAGATGACGAGTTAATCAAAATTGGGAAGGAGTTACAAGATCTAGAAAGTCCTGAAGCTGATGGCTATGAAACATAGGAAAAAAGGGATAGAATACTATTATTGGAAGGTCAAAGGAGAAAAATCCTCCTAACAAGAGAAGAACAATGGTGCTTGAAGAGTAGAGCCATCTGGTTAAGGGCAGGGGATGAGAACACTAAGTTTTTTCAAAACTATGCAAGAGGAAGGAAGAATGTTAATGCAATATGGAAGTTGAGGGATGAAGAAGGAAGAGAAGCTAGCTCCTTTGAGAACTTGTCACAAATGGGGATAAGTAATTTCAAAAACCTCTTCATAGGACAAGCGGAAGCTTCCCTAGCTGAAGTAATCAGGACAACCCAAATCTTCCCTCGTTATGTGGATGATGAAAATTCAGTGGAACTCATGGGAGAAGTCATGAAGAAGGAAGTGGAGAACATCATCAAATATATGGCAAGGGACAAGAGCCCTGGCCCAGATGGATGGACAGTAGAGTTGTTTCAACACTTTTTCAAAAACATTGGACAGGAGGTGGCGGATGTGGTCAAAGAATCCAGAAGGAAAGGGGTCATCTATGCGCCCTTTAATGCAACCTTCATAGCCCCCATCCCAAAGAAGGAAGAAGAAGTCCCTTTCGAGGATTTTCGACGAATTTCCCTGTGCAATTGCATTTACAAAATAATTACAAATGTGATAGTTGTTTGATTAAAACCAATATTATCTGGGAATATCTCAAAAGAACAATTTGGGTTCTTGGATGGGAGACAGATCCATGAAGCAATCAGGGTGGCTCAGGAAACAATCCACAATGTTAAGCAGAGGAAGGGCAAAGGAAAAGTAGCGAAAATAAATCTATCAAAGGCATACGACATAATAAGTTGGACGTATATCCATATGTTGCTTACTCACCTGGGATTCCGAGTTGAATTCATAAATTGGATCATGGGATGTTTAACTAGCATAAGTTTTGCGGTGATGATCAATGGGGCTGCCTCTACTTTTTTCCAAGGGCAAAGAGGGTTGAGATAGGGATGCTCCCTCTCATCTCTCCTTTTTCTATTGGCAGCCGAGGGACTCAGTCATCTAATGCTAGAAGCCAGAAGGAAAGGGGCCATAAAAGGGCTAGAAGTAGCTGTAAATCTGTTCATATCTCACCTTTTATTTGTAGACGATATCTTGCTTTTCAACAATGGAAGTAACAGTGAAATAAGGGAACTAAAGAGGATTTTGGACCTATTCATGAAGGCTATAGGAATGCAAGTGAACAAAGACAAATCACAACTGATTTTGGAAGGCTTCAACAGACAAGAAATAAATCAATTTTCAGTAGCCTTGCCCTTTGAAGTCTGGAAACTTGATGATCCCTTCAAATGTCTGGGCTTTTGGCTGAAACCAAATGCCTATAGGAAGTAGGATTGGCATTGGCTTCTAGCAAAAATTGAAGCCAAGATTACTCATTGGAGCTTCAAATGGCTCTCAAGAGCTGGGAGGTTGATTCTCATAAAATCTGTAATCCTGGCTATTCCAGTTTATTGGGCAGCTTTGACTTGGGTACCGAAAGGAATTCTGGAAAGAATAAGGAGAATATGCAGCAAATTCCTATGGGCAGGATCTAAGGAAGAATTGGTTCTCCCATGGGTGGCATGGGAGAAGTTGGCAAGGCCTAAGGAATGGGGCGGTTGGGGTATCAAAGATCTCACATCTTTTGGGCCATCGCTAGCAGCGAAATCAGGATGGAGGATTATTAAGAAGGAGAACTTGTGGACGATGGTGGTCAAGTGGAAATACATCGACCCTATTCCTTTGGAAGATTGGAAAAGAAGCCCCAACAAAAAGAAAGGGAATGCATCAGTAGTGTGGAAGGCCACCATTGATGCTTTCAAGATCATAGAATATGGGTTGTCCTGGCAAGTAGGGAACGGGGAGAAAATCAGGATAGGGAAGGACTCGTGGGTAGGATGCAATGAAAACTTTGCCCTATCCCTAGCTCTCATCAATCAGCTCGAATCCAAAGGCATCCTATTTCTCAACCAGATTGGGAAACAAGGCCACTCCACCATTTGGGGACAAGCCTAGCTATCAGGGATGGACCTAGAGTTAATGCCACAATGGTGGGAAGAATGGAATGTCTTTACCAAGGAACTATCTAGATCCAATGTGTGGATGAGAGAGAGACTAGATCATCTAGTTTAGGCACACGCCGATTTAGGATCCTACTCCCCAAAACATGGATACAAGTTCCTCATGTCTAAGAAAGGATGGGGGAATCCGAACTGGTGGGCCAAACTATTATGGAAGTTACAATGCCCAACAAAAACTAGACTTTTCTTCTGGTGCATACTCAAGAGGAAGGTGCCAACCTGGGACATCTTACAGGCTAGATATAAGTCGGGCCCAGGGAGATGCGCTTTATGAAAAAATGATTTAGAAACAATCCAACACCCATTTATTGAATGCCCTTTCTCTAAGAAGGTGTGGATGAAGGTAGGAAGATTGATTCAGAAGTCAGTAACATGGGAAGGGAGATCGGTTCCGGAAGCTTGGCAAAGATGGTGGCAACTATATCCTGAAGGAAACCTGTGAAACCTTCCTCTTATTATTGCTTGGGGCATTTGGATAGCAAGGAATAACTATATATTTATGGATCAGACTTCTCCTTGTGAGATTATTGCAGTTCGATGTGTGTCAGTCTACACAAGTATTCACGAGCCAAATAGAGAAAACATCCCATGACCAGTAAGAGAGGAGTATATTAAGGAAGGAATCCCCTGGGCATATTCCGATGGGGCATCCCAAAATAATAGCAGTGGAGCGGGCCTGGTAATCTACTTAAATCAGAATAGATGTCTTAAAACCTCGGTGGGACTGGGGAATGGAACAAACAATTTTGCAGAATTATCAGTGCTCAAACTACTTCTCTGTTGACTTACCCATTTAGGCATTCGCACAGTTTAGATCTTCGCAGACTCTCTGAATATCATTAAATGGTTCAATGAAGAGAGAAGATGTTAGAATTACATTTTATCACCCTTACTAGAAGAAACAAAACACTTAAAGCATTTTTTTAATGTCTTTTCTTTATGCCATATCTACAGGGAACACAATGATGCAGCAAACCAGCTTTCTAAAACGAGTTTGCAACAAGATTTGGGAAGTTGGAGGATAGAGGATGAGGACTAGGGCGAGATTCTTGTGTCAGATCAACCACCATATTCATAGTCTTTTGTTGTTGTCACACTTTCTTTATATCAGACAACGATTTTGTTTTACTTTTATATATGTATGCTCAAAACATTATTATTATTTTGCTTTTACTTTTTAGACTTATAGTTGACGACACTCTTGTTTGGGTTGTTTTCCTCATTGAGGAGGTATGGGGGTGACTCAACAAACAGATATGATGCTGAACTTTTGGACATACTTTGAGTTTTTTGTAAAAACTGATCAAAGGGGATATTTTCCTCTTAAAGAGGAGGCCTGATTAACAACTGATCAGTGAAATTTTCAGATTTGAAGGATGACAGCTCTTTACATCATCCTGGAAACTCTATGATCATAAAATCATACAGTAAAATGAATGCTCAACGCATATACTATGTAACTTTTTATACATGTTAATAAAAAGTTCGATTTTTTTTGAGGAAAAAAGTATAAATAGAAATTGCTTTAGCCATTTTTTTTGCAATGTTGCTAATATATATATATATATATATATATATATATATTATATATATATTATATATATATTATATATATATATATTATAATATATATATATATATATATATAATATTATTATAATGTATTGTACATTATAATTTTTGACTGCTACTTTTTTGAGTGTGAAGGATTATTTGTATTAATACTATGAATAAGTATAAATAGAAATTAATTTAGCATTTTTAGAAATGTTTTTAATATCGAATATAGGATAAAAACCACTTCAATATGAAATAATCTCTCTCTCTCTCTCTCTCTTCTCTCTCTCTCTCTCTCTTCTCTTCTCTCTCTCTCTATATATATATAATCTATATTATATATATATATTATATATATATATATATATTACATTGTTATTTAAATATTATTAATATATGCCATACTTATTGCATTGTTATTTAATAATTATCAATATATATCTTATTTATTGCATTGGTGTTTAACACCCTTAAATATATACAATATTAATTACATTGATATTATATTATATATGCAATATTTATTAAAATTTTACTTATAATTATTCAACAAATTCTCCCATTATAGTTATACATTTTTATTATATGGACATTCAATGCTTTACATGTTGCTTTTATCATTAAACATTCAAAAACCTCTCACCAAATAAATCCGAATTTTTCTATATATTTGATTATGACATTGCAGTTACAAGGTAAGTTGTTAAAACTCTCTAAAGACATTTAACCTTTATATAAACATTTTATCTTACTCCATAGCATAATTTTAACAAACCCCTTAGTGGTGACTCCAAACTATCCCAACAATACTCTGTTTATTTACAATGGCTATATTTTACAATCTTTTTATAAGCAACTATATATACTATAAATTATTAAAAAAAAGAACTCATTTATAATCTATATATATATATATATATATATATATATATATATATATATATAGAGAGAGAGAGAGAGAGAGGAGAGAGAGAGAGAGAGAGAGAGAGAGAGAGAGAGAGAGAGATTCTTTGTTCACACAAGTATTAACATTTATCATGGCGATAATGTAACGCAGTAACCCAAAAGATTGCATGCTTATTTCAACAACCTCACCACTGGTGATGAGGTTCATCGATAGGTATATCATAAGGGTCACAATGTCATCCTTCAGCTTATTAAATAATCTTTTTCTCACATTTATCTACAATTTTTGTTATGTTATGCTTAGTGTGAGGAGTAAGAGATGTGTTGATATGTCATGTGGCCTACTGTGTGTTAAATGCAGGAATTGGAGCAATTTTGAGATAATTTGAGTGCAGGAGCTTGAAGTAAACATCAAAGATAGATTCTAAGAGGTTGTCCACCTCCTTAACTCCTCAAATTATAAAAATATCACCACGCTATATCTCATCAACTAGAGGTCATTGGCAGCCAAGCAGGTCGAGATCATTGGCAGCCAAGTTAGTGCAGTTCAAGGGAGATATAGATCCACCTATTCTTGAGTTAGGGAGACACACATCACTATTTTCTAGGGAGTTGTTGGTAGCTACCCTTTTGTATAAATAAACATGCTAAGGAACTCATTAGGATTCGAAGTTTTATTATAGCTAAGAGGCCATTGAGTTGAAGCACTTGTGACGGTTATTTCGATGATGTATTTGACATTTCTCGAATAATAATGAGAATTTTTATCTTGATCCATCACTGATTTAGTTCAGAGGGTTGAAGATCTTGGGTTTGAGCCCAACGCTAGCAGCCTAGGTCCCTCTTGTGTACTTATATTTCTCTTAGACTAGAATGTTGATTAGTTGCTGCAGTTCAGTAGAGTTTATTCATATTTCTTTTAGCTTAGAATGTTGATTAGTTGTTGCAGTTTGGTAGAGTATAATCCTTCAAAAAGTTTGTGACTGTGATCCCTATCTCATCTCTCTCATGGGACCGTGATTAGAGGACCCCACCATCACAGCCCAAAAACAGTGTGTGATTTCCTGTTTGTGATTTCTTGGAAAGTTTTACATTTGATATCTTGCTTCACATATGTTTGTTGTAGCTTAGAAGGTAGTTAATTGCATAGATCAAGTTCTTAGCATTTGTTAGATAGTTTTAAATTCAATTCACCTTTTCCACCCTTAATTGGAATATTTTGCAAATGAAAATAGGAACATGTGCATATGATGTTGTAGGGTTGTTGGATCTGAAGGTAAGGAATCCTTCCACCAACTCCATTTAGGAATTCTCCACCCTCTTTTTATGCATGCCAACACATGTTCTTGATCTCTATTTTTGGTCACCACGAGCAACTCTCTTAGCCCAAAGCTGGTGGTCCTGAAGTGTTGGACTTAGCTATGAATGTTGATCACCTTCTTTACATTTGTCACAACCTTCATTTAGATTTACATTACTTTATCCCATCATCCTTACCCTCCAAACCCTCTCAGCCAACTTCTTATAGCATTTTAAGACTTCTTGTAGCACTACAGAAATCTTGCAGCACACCTGTAGCAGCCTCGTTTGACCTTGTTTTGACCTACAGTGATAGCATAGCTTAGTTTAGGAGTAGGTTGAACCCTAAGCTTGGATTTCATGACCAAAAGTACCACCTACGTCATTCCCTTCATTCCTTTCTCTTCCCTGCAAGAGTGAATATCATTAGTTCTTTCATTCCGAAATTGGAAATTAGGACCCTACGTAATCTACAAGTGTGAATTAGATAAAAAAATGCATGAATTATTGAGTTATGAATTGGTAGGAATATTTTTTGTTTTCAATAAAACCTAGTAGATAGATGATTGATTGCAAATTAGAGTAGTTTCCTTTCTGCAGTTAGCATTATTCTTGAGTTTTTCATGAATGGAATCAGTAACATTTACAAGTTGACAACATTTACAATTTAGAGTTGAAAATAATTTACCTTCTCTACACTAGGAATAGCTTTTACATTATGCTTTCAATAGTTAATCTCCTTTATGTTCAGTAGAGGAATGTTCTTAGAGCCCTAATGATTAAGTGACCTAGTTGAGGGTGGCATGAGTAGAATTCATCTATTGTGTATATAGCATTGTCACCTCAAATTTTGTACGAACCTCAGGTTGATAAGTAAAGTTGAAGAGCCTTTGGAAGCTGCAGCACTCTTGGTGCAATACCAGGGCTCACCACATTTTGGCTTCATTCTCAGGGAGGTGCTTAAGCATATGTTATTTCTACTTTTCTTTCTATTTTGCATTCAGTTTTGAAAAATCACATAAAAGGAAAATAATTTTTTCCATGCCTCATAGGAGTTGAGACATTCTAGGAAAATTCTTTCCAAATACCCACACACCATCAAATAGTCAACCTTCACTCTTCTTCGGTGACTGTCAAATTCCCTCTCTGACTACAGGGGAGTTATAAGACCCCTTAGGTGAACAGCCTGAGATTTTTGAAGAACCTGTTCAGGAAGAGAAAGAAGAACAACCCATTATAACCACACCACATCTAAAAATAGGAATGAAGAGGTTTTTCCCATCAGAGAAACTAATGGAGATTCTAGGATGAAGAATATAAGCCCTTCTTCCCTTCCTCACTTCCATGTCTTGACTTCTAAGGAACCTGACACTCTCATGTTTGAGTTTGTTGTTATCTGTAGGACTTATGACTATACCTCTGATGACAAGAAGATGAAGTTATTCCCATCCACCCTTAATGATGCAACCTTGACCTGGTTCATGGGTCTACCTAAAGATAACATCACTACCTGGGCTCAAATACAATAATTCTTTAACAACAAGTACAAGAACTATTGTAGGTCCAAAGACACCAAAGATTAAATATTTAAAATGACTCTTAGACCCGATGAATCCCTGGAAGACTATGAGGAAAGGTTCCATCTCAGTTATAGGAGGGTCAGATGCACCCTTGATCCTGAATCACTCAAGTTAGTCCTTCTTAGAGGAATAAGGGAGGACATACTGGAAACCCTCAACATGTTGTCTTGGGTAAACATCTATCGACTACCCTATGAAAATATCAAGACAATATTCAAAAATCATTCTAGGGCTTCTAATAAGAAGGGTAGGGCTAGTCAAGCTTTGGTCAGTTCTTCTCCCTCCACAAAATCCATCAAGAATGAAATTGGGAACATGTTGAATGACTTTAAAAGTGAACTAATGCATACATTTTCCCTAGAAATGGACACCATACATATCAAGAGGAGATAAGAGGAAGAAGAGAGAGCCTTAGCTATCTTTTTCCTTAAATGCACTAGAAGGCACCCTAGAAATGAATGTCCATTAAATGTTATAGATGTCTACTCAATCTGTGAGGAAAACCATTCCACAGATAAGTGTCCTTCTTTGCCTGGATTGAAAGTTGTATACCAAGGGGCATAAGGTGGGGCTGAACAAGCCTATTTCATTAATTAAAGGAGGCCTCAAGGCCCTCATCCATACCATCAAGGCATGCAAGGTGCATCCTACTCTTATTACCATCCCAACCAGAATGCACCCTTGCCACCTTGGTACTCTTCCACTCATCCATCATGGTCCACACCTTCTCCTTGGCCTTATGCACCTCATTAACCTCCCCAACCTGTCAATCAAACATTTCAGCCATATGCTTCTACACATCCTCAATGGAATAATCCATCACAAGGGTGGAGGACTCAACTCAACTAACCTCCCACTTTAATATCTCCACCTCCATATCAGCCACAACTTGTTCAGCTTGCTCCACCCAAGCAAACTCAGATGCCTCCTCAACCTAATTTGAACCTCAACAATAAGAAAGCACAACAGGTCTATAGTGGAGAGACATCTTACCCTGCCTATGTTGTGGAGATTCAAGAAATCAACCTCAGGTCTGGAAGAGTGCTCCCAGATAACCAACCCCCATATTCACCTGAGGAGCTTGAAGAGGAAAAGGAAGAGAGTAACCCTCAAGTAAATCGACCTCGTTTTCCTGAGAGATTGATCGATGCTAACCAGCACACCCTAGAAGAGACTCAACTTCTGGGAGAATTGGAGAACCTGTGTTTTAAAATTCCACCCCTCCAAGCTATCATGGATGTTCCCATCTACAATAAGATTATAAAAGAGAAATGCTTCAAACATCCTGGGAGGAGAGATAAAGACACCCCTACCATCAATGTTATTGGTCAATTATCTGATCTAATGCTGGGAAGAGTGATTTTCCCAAAATATCTAGATCAGATGTGCACATTGATGGCATCGTTGTCCCTCACACCTTGATTGATCTTGGGGTTGCCATTAATGTGATGACTAGAGAAACCATGCTCAAGCTAAACCTCCAAGGATCCTTGAGAAAGACCACCACAATGCTGCAACTTGCAAATAGGTCAACAGTGGCTCCCAAGGGAGTTGTCGAGGATGTAATGGTCTATATTGACTCTTGGGAGTATCCTACTAACTTCCTAGTTCTCCAACCCAAGATCAAATTCAATGGTTATCCTCTTATCCTTGGAAGACCATGGCTAGCCACTATTTATGCTTAAATAAGTTGCAGGGCTGGGAACATGACCATTAAGAATGGGAATTTGTCCAAACAATTGGTATTGAACCCTCCTGCTCAGCCATCCATTGAGCATGACTTACCCCTGTGATTGGAGGAGCAGGAGGAAGATGAAGTGTATCATACAACATCCCATCCAATCTATACCCTAGATGTTGTTATAGGAGGGGGGGAACCTAATGAAGGTGACCTCAATGACCAAATCCTCCAGAACCATCCCCCCAACACCATGCCTCTTGATGAGCTTGTGAAGGAATATGAGGGTAATCCTTGGATTGAGTTATGCCTAGTGAAACCAATTCCTGCACATGTCAAAATGGTAGAATTTGCTCCATTTAGAACATTGAATCTTAACCCCTCTCTCTCAGCCCACTAAAAAAGGAAGTTGTGCAACATGCTGAGAGAGCACTTAGATGCCTTTGTTTGGAGCTATAAATAAATGAAAGGGGTGCATCCTTCAGTGTGTACTCATCACATCTACATCAAGGATGGATGCAAACTTGTGCACCAACCTTAGAGGAGAATGAAACCAGCCCTCAAAGACATGGTAAAGGAAGAGTTTCAAAGTTTGTTGGAGGCAGGGTTCATATACCCCATCTAAGATAGTGAGTGGGTATCCCCTCTAGCTTTGGTCCCAAAGAAGAATGGGATGTGGAGGATCTGTGTGGATTACATGGATCCGAACAAAGCCATTGAGAGAGATCATTTCCCTTTACCTTTCATTGATCAAGTTTTAGATGGTCTTGCAAAGAAGAAGTTCTTCTATTTCCTAGATGGATTCAATGGTTACAATTAGATCCAGATCATCCTAGAGGAAAAAGACAAAACTACATTCACATGTCCTTGGGGTAACTTTTCTTATAAGGCCCTTCCTTTTAGATTATGTAATGCCCATGCTACTTTTCAAAGGGAAGTTCTAAGCATCTTTGCTGAGTTGTTCCATGACTCTATAGAGATCTACATGGATGATTTCACTCCCTATGGGTGTGACTTCCCGGAGGCTCTCTCTAACATGGGGAAAGTTATGAGGAATTGCATTGAAATGAAACTCTCGCTTAGTCCTAATAAATTTGAATTCTTGATGAATGCATGGACTATTCTTGGCCATTCAATATCTCAGGAGGGAATACAACTGGACCCAAACAAAATTTCCATCATAAAAAGGGTCCCTACTCCTCAAAAGCAGAGGGATGTTAGGAGCTTCTTAGGCTTAGCTGGATATTATAGGAGGTTTATCAAACACTTCATCAAATTAGCTGCACTGTTGTGTATATTGTTGGCAAGGATCAGAATTCTATTGGCTAGATAGCTTCCAAGAGGCCCTAGAGGTCTTGAAAGACAAATTAACCACTGCACCCATACTTAGAGGCCTAAATTGGGATCTTCCCTTTCATATCCATGCTAATGCATCCGAAAATGTTGTAGGAGAAGCTTTAGGCCAGATAGAGTATAAGTTACCTTATGTCATTTACTTCATTAGTAAAAAATTGTCTAAGGCCGAATTGAACTACACTATAACTGAGAAAGAACTCCTAGTTGTTGTACACTCTTTGAAAAATTTCAGATGCTACATCATTGGATATCAATTTTTTTTGCATACTGACCATGCAGCTATCAAGTACTTAATGAACAAGCCTGATGTGAATTTTAGAATTATTAGATGGTTGCTACTATTAAATTTTTTTATCTAACTATCATTGATAAGTTAGGTAAACAAAATGTAGTTGAAGATTTTTTGTCTAGACTTAGTTTTCCTACAGGTGATGAACGGATGGTTGACAATCAACTTCCATGTGAGCACTTGTTTTCTATCTCAGTTCTCTCTCCATGGTTTTTTGACATAGCTAACTACGTAGTTGCTGCAAAATTCCATCCAAATTTGTCATCGAGAGAGAAGAGAAGAATTGTAAGGAAGAGTTCCCCTTTCACTTGGATTAGGGGCAATATCTTCAAGATGGGACTAGATCAAATCTTGAGGAGATGTGTCAAGGAAAAGGAAGCCTTTGACATCCTCTCAGCCTGTTATGTTATGATGGGCCCTGTGGAGGTCACTTTTTTTCCAAGAAGACAACTTTCAAGGCTTTGCAAGCTGGCTAATACTGGCCCATTCTCCACCAAGATGCAAAAAGATACACCAGTAGATGTGATCAGTGCCAAAGGATGTGGAAACTTACCCCAGAGAATGAAATGCCCTTACAACCTTAGGTGGATTGGAGCCATTTGACAAGTGGGGCATGGATGTCATTGGGCCAATTGATCCACCATCATGCCAAAAAAAGTGCATCATTCTGTGCACTGGTTATTTGAAAAAGTGGGCTAAGACAAAAGCTATCAAGGTAGAAATAGAGGATAAAGTGGTTGATTTATTAAGGGAGAATGTGTGATACAAATTTGGGTACACTAGAGAGATAGTCACCAATCAAGGATCTCAATTCACATCACATCTGATCGAGAATCTGTTAAGGTAGCATCATATCAATCACAAAAAATATATTGTATATCATCCTCGGGCCAATGGACAAGTAGGGGACACAAACAAGGAATTAAAATGAGTCCTCACCAAAGTTTTGAGTAGTAGTAGAAAGGATTGGGCGGAAATATTAGTGGAGGCCACTTCGGCCTATAACACAACTTGGAAAACAACTACTAGTTTTACCAATTATGATTTGGTCTATGGAAAGAAGGCTCTACACTATATTCAGTTTGAGTAATATGCTTTGATAATGGTATCCCAATTGGATTTATATGTCACCAAAGCACAAGAGGAGAGGGTTTCCAATTAAATGGCTTGGATGAACTCAAAATATAGGCCCTACTATACACAGAAGTTATCCAATTGTAGAGGAAGGTCTAACATGATAGGAATATCAAGGACAAAGTCTTTCAAGAAGTGGATTTGGCATTGCTATATGACTCTAGGTTAAAGGAATTCAAAGGAAAATTGATGACAAGATGGTTAAGCCCATACCTGTTAGAGAAATTCCATGACAATGGAGTTGTTCAAATTAGGACCATTGAAGAGGAAGGGATTCCATTTCTTGTCAATGGCTATAGATTGAAGGTATATAGAAAGCCTATGTCCAAGGAAGAATCATTAGCACCATCAACAGAGAGGTGAATGTGATTTGAAGTGTCATAACTTCCAAGTCACAACATTCCTAGATATTGCTTTTGTTTATGAAAAAAAGAAAAATATAATAAAAATCCTAGATGAAAACCTTTCTGAGGCATCTGAGGCCAACTCTTGGGTTAAAAACCTCCCTGAGGTAGCCCAAGAGTAAAAAAAATAAAAAAATAAAAAAATAAAAAATAAAAGATCCCTGCGCAAAAAACTCCCTTGAGGTGCTCAAGCCAGGCATACAGGTTGAAAAACTCTTTTGAGTCGGCATGTGTGTCCCTAAGAAAAGAGAAATAAGAAAATATAGAAAAAACAAAGGGAAATTTCATGACAAGGAGCCACAACATGTTTGTTAATATTTTTTTTATCATTTTTCAAGTTTAGAGGACAATAGAGAATTTCAAAGCTACAGGGCCAACATCCTCAAGTATCCATCAACTTATCCCTCCATCCATTCCATATCCTCCATGAAACCCATGTCCTCGCCACTCTCCACCATCCCGGTGGCTTAAAAATCCAATTTCATGCCCTCTCTGGATTGTTACAAGAAGACTATAATATCTACATGAAGATCCTGTAGCACTACAGGAAGGGGATCTAAATGATAAAATCACCAAGCATGACATTGCCAAAGTTAAATGAGGTCCTTCCACCTTTATCCACCACTCACCCATCCTTCATACATCCTTGTTCACAAATAAATCAATATATTTCAAAACTAACCCTAAACCATGTCTCATCCTGAGAATTTCTAAAAAAACACAGAGTACATTCCCTCCTTTTCCACAACCCTACACTACTCAATCAAGGCCGTAACATCATCCTCCAAGACCTATACACTCTTTATCATCACTACCTTGAAGTTAAAAGACTTTGGAAGAGAAGAAAAGAGATGCTACATGATTCTCTCGTAGCAACCTATGCAACCATTACAGAGAAGCTAGAAGCCTAGTTGAGGGGATGATACCATCTCATGAGGCACTCTCCCACTCCAAACACGAATCTACAACAACAACAACATCTGGGATAAACACACATGAGAAGAGAAAATATATGCAGGAGTAGAAAAAGACAACAAGACAAATTCCTGGGTAACAGTACAAAGGTCTAGCACTAGAGCATGCATCGATCGAACATAAGGTAGGAACAAGTATGGAAACCTCTCAACTCCTCCCTATGTGTAAAATAATGAAAAACGTATGAATTTCAAGGTAAGTTATTTTTTATAAGTTGGAGGTGGCCAGTTAACTTGGCCACCCTTGGTTAGTGAACAAAAAGTGATTTATGAGTCATCATGCAACATGGGAGTCTCACATTAGTCAACATTAGATAACAGAGAGTGGGAGTTGATTACGAGGGATGAGGGAATGATCACTTGAAGTGGGACAAAGTTCCAAATGAGGAAAACTCGTACCTATGCCAAGTCATCACAACACTCTGAGCCCTGACCCAAAATAGCATATAACGTACTGAGGCTCAAATTATCTTGCATCTACACTCATTTCAAAAACATTTAAGGTAAGGAAAAGCCTGGGGATCCATCGAGGAGATTCGAACCTTACTCTGTCATTTTTATAGGAGGAAGTTATAGGAAGCTACAACAAGCTACATGAAGCCCAAAAAAATTACTACAAGAAGCCTCCAAGGGTGAAAGAACACTACCAAGGGTCGATTTGGTCTCCAATTATCATCATCCTAGGAAACGTGGTGAAAATTAAGTGGCCTCTCTCATTCATCTGTCCATAATTTACATGTTGGTGCACCTTGAATTCTACAAGTAATATCAGTCATCTTGTTAATTAAAATAAATTTTCTGGCTATAGAATAGAGGTAACATACATAATGGTCATCAACTAGAGATTCCATCCCTCCGTTCCCATTGAATTACATAACATATCTATTACAGGAAGCAACCCTCCTACACTTAATTGAAAACAAAGGAAAATATGGGAGGGGGTTCAATAGAAGGGAGATTACTGACACTAAAACAATTCACCTTCACCTTCATGCATTATAAATTTTTAACAAGGCATTAGTGGTTAGGTTTCTTTGAGCTACTGAAAGGATATGATGATGACATTACCTATGAATTTTCCATGGCCCTAAACACTCAGAAACAATTCAGTGCCACCACTGTAGCAAGGGGATTACACATTTCCATCAGTCCTAAGCTAATTAGCAAGGTGAAAACCATTCCCTTAGGGATCCAATGGAGGAGAGAAGACAAGAGAAGTAGTGCCATTACCAAAAATAACTTCTTCACTATTGATGAGAAACCTATTGAAGATAAAAAAGGAGTCAGGAGGGAAAGCCTACCCTATCCCTGGGATGAGGTAGCTTGCCATATCCTCAAGTTCATCTCTTGTGAAGGAAGAATGATTGTAGTCTATGTCTACCGTTTCATATTTCTCCATGAACTAAGGTTTCAAGCATAATTACCCCTAGCCCAATGACTTAGTGTACCTTATTTCCTCCTACAATCCATCAAGGACACGAGACAAAAGGTGAGAGAGGGAAAGCACTAACACTTAGGCCATCATGGCCTCATTAAACTAATAGTGTAATATGCTTTGAATTAAATAAGGATCCTTTTCCTCTGGTCCAAATTTAGAGATATGGATAGAGAAGCCTTCATTAACACTCAAACCCTCACACCAGGTGAGACCCTAGCCTCTAGTGCTGGAGGAAGAGAATGGAAAGAAGAGGGAGAAGAGGCAGAGGAAGAAGAGTCAAAGGTAGAGAAAAAAAAGGAAGAAGAAGTAGTAGAGAAAGAAAAATATGAAGAAGAAGAGGAAGAGAAGCAGGAACAACCAAGCCTTGAGAAAACCATTGCATCTAGAGAGGAAGAGGTATCCTCAGAGCAAAAATTTTTGTCTCCAGGGCCCACTGAAAAAGAGGTAGATGCCACCTTAGCTACCTTGAGCACACCAATCAAACCTAAAAGGAAAAGGCAGAGGAAAACTCCCCTCTACTTAAAAACCATGAAAAGCACTAGGATTAAATAGGGGAGCTCTCAATATCCCACAAAGGCCCCTATTACAATTGAGGAATCCCCAAATAAAAAAGAGGAGCTAGGACCCACTAAAAGGAAAGTTGAGGAGGTCACCTCTCCTACAACAATATCAAAGACTCCCATAGCATATGTAAGGAAATCTACCACTATATCATCCTCCTCTAAACAACCCAAGGTACCTACCACACTCTAATAAAAGGAAAGGGAAGCTACAAGAAAAATAGAGCATGCTACAGGAAAGACAGAGCATGTGTTGGGTCCCTATAATACTAGTGATTACCCCATTACTATTGTAGTTGTACCCCTTATTAATATTGTTGTGCCCCTATTGTCCCCATATTGTTATTACTGGGCCCCATAGAATCCCTCTATTGTTCTTTTTGTGGCTTTATATTATTATTGTTAGGTCGGCTGGGTTATATTGTGACTCCTTAGACTCCTATATATAGAAACGAGGTTTTATCATTTGAATCATCCAAGAATTGTTCATTTATGTAATGTAAAGAAGGTTGCCCCCTTGAAGAGGCTGAATTCTAAGGTGTTGATCTATCTTTTCTATCTTTTCTTGAGCTGGTTTCATAACATTTGGTATCAGAGCTTTGGATTCTAGGGTTTCGCTGCTCCAAACAGGTCATCGTGGCATTTTCGCTATAAATTTTTTTCTGCGACATTTCAGAAGCTAAAAAAAAATACCATTTGAGAAGACATCACACTGAATCTCAGGTCCGAATTTCAGATCTTTTCGCACTATATTTTCGGATATATGAACTAAGGAAGTTTGTCCTTTTGCAGAATCTTGAATTACATTCAAAACAAGTGACCTGGGGAAAATCGTCATAACTTTCTGTCTGAGCATTAGATTGAAATTTCGTAAGAAGGTACAGAAAGAGGACGGAATGTAGTTTTTTGTATATATTTTTTAGAGCCAAAAGTCAAAACAGGGACACATGGCACGTCGTACAATTTCGCTCTACTGAATTAGTCTATAAACAAGTCACTGTGGGAGATTTGGCATAACTCTTCATTGGAGAATCCAATTGGGGTTAGACTGGTGGCATTGGAAAGAGGACACAGAGGGATACCTCAGGTCGCAATTTCAGAATTGGACGATCCGAAATTACAAAGATACATCAGAGGCAATATCGAGCTCCTACAAAGTGAAAAAAGGTGTGTATATTTTTTTAAATGTTTGCTTACGCTTGGTTTGAAAAATTATTTTGAAGGAATTCAAAGCGCATAGTGAAGCATTATTATCAGCAATTCATGCCTCGAAGAAAGAAAATGGAAACACCTAGTAGGCAACCTGAAAGCTTTAGCATGACTCATGAAGAAGAGGAAGAAATGCAACATGATATATCAAAATTATGAGACCAAGTGCAACAAGTGTCACTTGCACAAAAAGGATTGTTTAAATAAAGGTGTAGAAGCTAAGATGAATGACATGGAAGCTAAGATGGATGATTTGAAGATAGATTTGAAAATAGACATGGAAGAATTGAAGATAAATATGAATAAGTTGCTACAAGAAAGGGTCACTAATGGTGAAAGGGTAGTAAAGGAAACTCATGATGAGAAAAAAAGAAATGTTAATCATGATTCCAAAGACTCTAATGTTGGATCGAAGACCCACCATATTCCAAAAATCGATATGAGGAAGTTTGATGGCAAGGATCCCGCAACATGGATATTACAGATGGAGCAATTTTTCGATCTCAATAATGTGCAAAACACACAAAGGTACGTATGGAAACTTTATATTTGGAACCAAATCAATTTGTATGGTATCAATGGCTTTGCTCTCGTAAACAATTTATCACTTGGGAAATTTTTAACGGAAGAATTGATAGCACATTATGAGGATACAAAAAGAAACACGTTTTTTAGCCAATTGATAAGTCTCAAACAAAAGGGTTCAATAATGGAGCACATTGAGGAGTTCCAAAAATTTAGCATAAGGGTAAAAGATATTCCAGAGGCGCATAGGATTGATGTGTTCATAGGGTCTTTAAAGGACAATATCCAACATGATGTTCTCCTTTTGGGAACCTGATTCATTAGAGAAGGCATTTAGGTTAGCAAGAAAAATGGAAAGCAAAATTATGGCAACTAGGAAGAATACCACTCACATATATAAATATGGAAGTGTTGTTGCCGCTAGTCTTCCACAACCTATAAGGTTGACACCACAAAAATTGGAAGAAAAAAGAGAAAAAGGGCTTTGTTACAGTTGTGATAGCAAATACACTAAAGGTCATAAGTGTGCTGAGAAGAATTATTCTACATAGATTGTGAAGAGGAAGAAGAAAAGGAGCAAGAAAGGTCAAAAGAAGAGGATATACTCTAGGAACAAAGCCTAGATGAAGAACAATGAATCTGACCATATCTTGTAATGCATTGGCGGGAATTACCACTCCTCAAACCATCAAGATAGAAGGACAAATCAAGAAGAAAAAGGTAATAGTGTTGATTGATTCAGGAAGTACTCACAATTTTATTCATTGTAAGGTAGCAAAAGAATTGAATTTATTCTTATATCTAGCACCAGAGTGTCAAGTGATGGTTGCAAATGGAGGAACAATAAATTGCTCAGGAAAGTGCCATAATATCAAGCTATCCATGGGAGAATATGTATTGACTATCCCAATGCTTTCCATTCCAATGGGAGGTGCAGATGTTGTATTAGGAGTACAATGGCTACAATCCTTGGGTACAATAGCTTTTAATTTTCAAGAATTTTTCATGAAATTTTGTATGGAAGGAAAGGAATTTGTATTAAGGGGTATTGCAAGGAAAACAGGAAAGATAATCAGCTCTAATGGTATGACAAAGCTTCTAAAAATGAACGAAAAGGTGTAATTGCACAATTATGTTTGCTATATGTTTCCACATTGGAATCATCTATTTCTCTAGATCTCCAAACAGTCTTGGACAATCATTCCAAGGTACTTGAGACTCCCAAAGGTCTCCCACCTATTCGTGATCATGATCATACTATTCATCTGATTCCAGGAAGTGTTCCTCCAAACCAGGTCATACAGATATCCCTATGCCCAAAAGAGTGAAATTGAACGTATGGTTGCAAAAATGCTAGAGGCTGGTATAATTCAACTGAGTCAAAGTTCTTTCTCTGCTCTAGTAGTATTGGTGCACAAGAAGGATGGATCATGGAGCATGTGTCCAGATTATAGGGAGCTCAACAAGCTCACTATTAAAGATAAGTTTCCCATTCCTTTCATTGATGAATTACTGGATGAATTGCATGGATCAATTTGCTTCAGCAAGTTGGATCTTCGTTCAGGATATTATCAAATCAGAATGAAGATTGAAGACATTCCGGAAACAACATTTAGAACTCATGAGGGTCATTATGAATTTTTGGTCATGCCTTTTGGCCTTACCAATGCACCTTCAACATTTCAAGGTTTGATGAATTCAATTTTCAAACCATTCCTTAGAAAATTTGTGTGAGTATTTTTTGATGATATACTAATCTACAACAAGTCTTGGAAGGATCATGTTGAAAATGTTGACAGGGTGCTACAACTATTGGAGGAGAAACAATTATACGCAAAAAGATCCAAATGTTTCTTTGGAGTCCAGGAGGTGGAATATTTGGGTCATATTGTATCTCATGAAGGAGTTAAGGTAGACCCTAGCAAAATTAAAGCCATTAAGGAATGGAAAATTCCCACATCCATAAAGCATCTGCGGGGATTTCTTGGGTTGACAGGGTATTATCGCAAGTTTGTTAAGAATTATGGGAGAATAGCAGCACCTCTAACAACATTATTGAAGAAAGATGCATTTTCATGGACTCCGGAAGCAACAAAGGCCTTTGAACATCTTAAAGAGGCAATGTGCCAAGCATCGGTCTTAGCTACATCGGACTTCACAAAAACCTTCATTGTGGAATGTGATGCTTCAGGAAATGGAATTGGTGTTGTTCTAATGCAAGATGAAAGACCCATTGCTTTTGAAAGTCGTCCAATCAAGGGGAAGTTTTTAAGCAAAGCTATTTATGAGAAGGAAATGTTGGCAATACTCCATGCACTTAAGAAATGGCGACCCTATCTAATGGGAAGACACTTCAAGGTAAAAACGGATCATGATAGCCTTAAATACTTTTTAGAACAAAGATTATCCTCTGAAGAGTAACAAAAGTGGGTCACAAAGATGTTGGGTTATGACTTTGAAATCATCTACAAAAAAGGGAAGCAAAATGTGGTGGCAGATGCACTCTTCAAGGATGAGGATGTGGAAGCATTGTTTTGTGCTATTTCTATTATCCAACCAGATTGGATAAATGA
>APFE031023763.1:107952-119553 GCA_000404065.3 Pinus taeda | reverse complement strand
TATGAATAGAATATGATGATGATGGTTAACGTTTACTGAGACCAAACATTGGTCTATCAGACCTAAAGAAACAAATTATTTATTTCGATTTAGGATTTTATTTCTATGCTCAAAAAGCTTGGAGAGAAGCCTCCCAAGCTCACTATAATTTTGACATTGTAAAAGGCTAAGAAGGTCAGTATTGTAATAAAGATTGTGAAACTGGGATCTAATGTGGTTGTACGCAGGGCACTCTAAGAGGAAGTGGTTTTCATCCTAGATGTTCCTATTCTCACATATATGGCAGATCCTTTCCATCCATGGCCTTTTAGGAATTGCCCAACTACCTATTTCACTATGGAGCTCATGAGAATTCGTTCTAATCTTTGCTATAGTAATTTTCTTCTTTGAGCTAGTTAAAATAGAGAGATACTTTTGATCTTCTAGGGTGGGGTTGATGACCTTCTTATAATAACTTAATTTTCTTTTAACAGCTAAATCTTTCTCACACCACATTTTTTCTTTGAACTTAGAAGTAACAATATCTTTAATGTTATTTATGTTTTGCAATGCATCATTCTCGTTGATCTCCCAATAGTTTAACCAAGCCTTGTGTCTTTATGCCACCCCTGGTTAAGCCTTAGGTGGCTTTGGCTGAAATTTAAAGCTAGCTTAGGAAGTCTATGATCGTCTATGTTATTGAGTTTGTTCTTGTACAACAAAAACCTAATCATAGCTAGGCTCTCAATAGCAGAAATTCCTGCTTCTGTAAGGAGAATAGGATAGGGTGTATTACTTTTAATTTTCAGGTTATAAGTTATAAAACGCTTCTGGATTTCCTCAATCTTTCTCCATGATTCTCTGGAGATGCTGCAACCCCAAACCTCACAGCCATATAAGATAATAGGAGTGACTAAAGTTTCAAAGAGGAACTTCTTTTTATCCCACATTACGAGGTTTGTTGTTTTACAATTATTTTCAAGACCAAAATAAGCTTTCCACCCCCCATTAATCATTTTCTCAATGCTATGGTTCCAGTTGAGCTTGTGATGAATATCAATTCCTAGGTACTTGTAAGAATACACTTCCTCCAAGTTATTATTGTCATACATAAAATTAACGTAAGTGTCCTTCTTGGATTTGATAGCCATAACTTTTGTTTTGTCAGTGTTAACAATCATACCCATGGTAGAGCAGAAATCCTTAAGAAGCCTGAGTTGCTTATCAAGATCAGACAGGCACCTTGCCAAAAGAACAATATCATCAGCATAGAGAAGAAGGATGACGACTATCCTAGCTAAGATCGTGCCATCACATCCTGCTTCCTCTAAATAGCCTTCGAGCTTATCAATGTAAATGCCAAATAGGGTAGGGGAGAGGGGGCAACCTTGTTTAACTCCGATGTTACACTTAATATCTTTTAACCACCCCTCACTGCTCTTTAGCTTGGCAATTACATTCTCATATAACCTTATAGCGGCAGTTCTCAACTCGAGAGGAACCTTTAGCTCTTCTAATCTATTCCAAAGGTTGCATCTAGGAACCATATCGAAAGCCTTTCTAAAGTCCACAAAGAAACAAAATAAATTGGATTTATCATTATGACATTCCTCTGCAATGATCATACGCGTAACAAGGTGGTCTATTGTTGAGTGATCATAATTGTCTGATAATTGGCTAAGAGAGGGCTGATCATAATTTTCCGATAATTAGAGGGGTTAGTTTTATCCCCACTATTAAAAATAGGGATAATGAGGCTCTCAGTCAAAGGTTTAGGGAACCCTTGCTTGACTGCTTTATTGAAAAGCTTGTGGATGTGGGGGATGAGGACAAGACCTCCAATTTTAATATTTCCACCTGGTAACCTTAAATATCCTTAGCTTTCCCATTAGCAAGGCAATTAACCCCAAATTTAATGTATTCTAAAGAGAAAACTTATTTCATCGTGAGTAGGGTTTCCAAATTATCCATGACATTTGGAGATTCATAAAGCTTTTTAAGATAGGAATTCCAATGGTGAAGAGCAATTTTATTATTATCTTTAGCCTTCCTAGTCAGAATTTGCCTCCAAAATTTCTTAGGAGCTACCTTAGAGAGGTGTAAGAGATTCTCTTGTCTTTGACGAATGTACTGCCTCTTTTTCCTTTTAGTTAGGGCTTTGTATATTTTTATTTTGTCCATTTTAAGAGATTCATCAACAACTTCCTTAATTGCTCTCCTCGCACTTTTCCTTTTAGTTAGGGCTTTGTATATTTTTATTTTGTCCATTTTAAGAGATTCGTCAACAACTTCCTCAATTTCTCTCCTTGCACTTTTACCTCAGCCGGTCTCATTTTTCTATACCACCCACAACTTTGTGAACACTAGAGACATCATCAAACATTGAGTGAAAGAGTCATCAAAGTTTAGACAAACAACCAATCATGTTTAGAAGACAAAGTCTCTTAGGAAGGCTTATCAATTCTTAATCATATTTTTCTTCAGAATATACAATCAAGAGAACAAAAAAAACTTTCATGAAGGTTGGGTAGTCGTGCTGGACCAGTTGGTGAATGATGGAAAGCCATTCAACTGGTCATATTTTTTGGTTCATCAGTTGAAAATCCATGTGACTAATGCTTATAATCCACCCAAGATTGAGCAAGAAAGATTCTACATGTTCACATACTTACTTGATGCAATCTATGCCCAACAACAATTCCCTGACATAAGTTGGACATGGACACCAAAGGAGACTGTCGTCAAATTTTATTGCAAGTTGCTTTCTGACTCCAATTATCGAGCAGGATCTACCTTGCATGTCCCAAGAAGAAATGGAGGAAATAGTGAACATTTTAGATTGGTATGTCTCACCAAGTGGCACCTTCATCAAAGTGTTTGGTGGAGAGAAGCCTCCGCGTGTTCTACCAATGTATCCCACCGATAAGTTGATCATGAAAGAGGTCTCATATCACCTCTCCATAGGGTTTTCAGTAGGACTGCATAAGAAGAAGAAAGCGCCATGGCCCGCTCTTCCTTTGCAGATCAAATTATATGAGATTAAGAGCTTGAAGGATATTGATGTCGAAGCTAAGAAGAAAGTGGGGTTTGAGTTCGACACCAAAGAATTTAAACCATATGATCTCCACAATATTTGAAAGGACCACTGCGCGAGAGTGTACTTTCCATGGATCCACGAGACATTTCATTGGGTGGAGGATGACCCTTGGAGGTAGTGTTATAATGCCTTTAGATTCAATGAACTAGTCAGTATAGAAACAACTTGGAAAGTTTCTCTAAAGACAAAAGAAACACGGGAAACAATAAAAAAAATAACAATAGGCAACAATCCAACAAAGGACAAGGGAAAGAGGAAGATTGCTGAGAACCTAGAGGTTGAGAAAAGTTGCAAGATAAAGGAAAATCCTCTCTTGGAGAAAGTAGCTTTGGAAGTAGAAGTAAAGAGGGAGTAGTGGATAAAGAGCGAAAAGAAGAGGCTACAGGAAGTAGAACTGAAGCTGCAAGAGATGAAGAAGAAGTTGAAGAAAGAACAAGAGCTAAGATGGAGAGAAAGAGAAGAGAAGCAGAAGAAGGAATAAGAAAAAAGGAAAGGCATGATGACAAAGCAAACAAAACCCTTACAAGTTGATGAGTTGGAAAAACCAATAGTTGAAGAAGAGGGTGAATAGTTGCAGGATCATGAGCTTTCTCAACAGATTGGGAAACTCATCGAAGTGACAGAAATGAGGTTAGGGCAAGAGCCACAAGATGAATATACTAACCTTATGTCAAGAGCACTAGAGTTAATCTCTCAGCCTCTACCACCTCCAGTGTCACAACCAGTCTTGAGTGAGCAAGGAGAAGTTGTTCTCCTTGATGATGATCCGGTTATGGATGTGTACAATCTATCTTTTAACGAGTTGCAAAAGAGGATTGTACAGACATGGAAGAAGCACTTTCCAGATTATCACACATCACCTACATTCATTAAGGAAAGGGTGATAGTGCCACACATCAGGAAGCATCCAGTTGCCCTTGGTGATGCCTTCTTAGCCTATGCAGGAGAAACAAGCTCAAATGTTAAGTTCGTGTTGGCCGAGAATGAACAACTGGCAAAGAAATTGTAGGATGTTAGGCAAGAGGTAGAACAACTTTGAGAGCAGACTATGGTTTTCGAAATGGGGGAGATGAGGAAAGCAATACTCGCTAAAGTATCAACACTTAAGAGTACCATGTGCAAGTTCTATGACAAATTTGTCACCATGTGTAAAGTAGTTGTCCATGTGCATGGCCTACATCAGTGGAGCAAATAGTTTTTTCAAACTCTCAAGAACATACATGCTACCATAACCCATGTGCAAGAGTGGGAAATGCACTACAAAGGGGCCCTATTTCATGTAGGCCATGCATAAGATCCCATCAATTGATTCCCTCACTGAAGCTAGACCCAAGAACCAAGTCTGGCTAGAGATCGATGAGTACATGGACCAGCTATTATGAGAGGCCACCAGGGAAGACTTGGAGATGAGTGCACATAACATGCAAAAGTACATTGGTGGTCCTGTCATGGTCAATACCATGTTGCACATGCTTCAGAATGAGTTGGATACAAGTTCCAAGACCATATACCCGAATTCCATGGAAGCAAGAGCCCACTATCAAAAAGAAGCCATCAAGCAATTTGGGGGCACCATTATAAAGTAGCAATCTTGGCATCAATATGTGACAAAGAAGCACCAAGTGGAGGTTTCCAAGTTGGTCTTTCCCCAAACTTCAGAATCATAGTGTTTTGTCTTGTTAGGATGTCTCAACCTATTTTGTCTTACATGGGTATATGTGGAAAATGTAATATTATTTGTAAATATGTTGTAAGTGAAATTCCAAGTGTCGTTAGTGGAATGTGAAAGGTCATCATGTGATGTAATGAATTATTTGTAAAGAAGTTGAAGATTCATGAGGGTAGTCAAATAGTCACAGAGGGGAATGCCACGGTTCACCCCACCCTTTGTTATAAATAGAACCTCATAACTCATAAAACGGGCTTTTGGCTGGTGTAGGATTAAAAAAGGTCTGGGAGTATTGTGACGAGCTTTGGCTTCTCCACAATGTAAAGCGTGTATACTTCTTTGGATGAGTAGGTATTCTTGACTGTAATGTTCCACTATTGTGACTAGTGGCCATCAATGGTGTATGTATGGATGGAACTTTCACTTATAATAAAAATATCAGAGCCATAATGCTTTCATGCATATGTTGTTATTGTAGTTGAACTATTATGGTTTCTTTAGGAATGTATGTTGTTTAACTTACACATTTACTTATGAAATACTTTGTATGCAATTGTATGAATCATGTTGAATGTGTGTTGTTGGATTAACTCATCCTTTTAATTTGTGGACTATTTTGCATTTTAGCTTGTGATGTCATCCTGCTTATGTGTTCCTTTCAAGATGTGTATTATCACAAGCTTCTAAAGGGCACACTTCCTTTTCCCCTTTGTGTGTTAGAACCTTCATGCATCGCACTTGACTCTCTTTAGGGTGACACACTTTCTCTTACCCAAAGTTATCTTACTTACCTATGTGTGCTACCGTGGTCAAGGCATTACACTACAACCCACTGCTGGGACTCCTACTCCAAAAGGCTTGAGGTCTAGTTGGGACTTCATATCAGGGATGTCCCCTTAATGTTGGTGGTTCCAACACTGTCAACAAAATTATTGAACAAATCCATGCATAAAGCCATGCTAAATCCATCTTGATAAGTTTTAGGGGAGCTCAATCACCTTCCAAGGCCAACAATGAAGAAAACAAAAATTCAAGGAGAGCGATTCATGTATTAATAATGAAAAATTTAAAGAGTTATTTTATCTTTTTCCATTTTTTTTCTACTCTTACCTTCCTTTTCTCAACCATAGTCACCCCTTTTTAATTGCAATATTTAAAAAAGCATATTGAAAATATATCCAAAACTATATAATATCCCAACGCTTCTCGCGATTTTGTCAAATATCAAAATTGAATATTTCCATGTAATGAAAGGAAACAAATCTCACATAAATAAATATGGGGTGCTCTTTTATTTGTCAATTTACTCTGCAATCATATTGGTCCTTTATTGTTATAAACTTGAGTTATTCTAATAACTAGACTAGGTCACATTCATAGCTTATTATGGCACACAACTCACAATTGCTCACAACTCACAATGGCTGACAACTCATGGCAGATGTCCTTATTCCTTTAGTGTCTTTGGATGCAATTAGAAGAAATTTCAGCTAATACACCCAATTCCAATTCAACCTCATGAAGGTTACTATGGTGGTTCTAATGGAGGTTAGGTGACTTTAGCTTCTAGCTAATAAAAACCTTTTAAAATGAAACTCTCACTCAAATCACTACCAACAAAAACCATTCATGAAACTAGTGAAGGATGGTTATGACCTAGCTCTAGAATACACGTTATTACCAATCTAATGGACAGAAAAGAAAAAACTCGCATTTACATATGAATAAATACATAAAAAAGTCTCACATTAATTTCATGCTAAGTTATAGGTCACAACTTGAATATTTTAATTACTTCACGAAAGTGATTTAAACAGGGAAAAAAATATTCTCAATAGATCATATAAAAGGATCTTGATTTTTTTATAACAGGAAATGTAAATAACCTTATCTCTTTGATATCTTTATACATGCATAGTGAGACTCTTTTCCAAATATAGAGGAACTAAATCTCTCTACATGCACCCATGTTCATAGAGGGAGTAATAATTTTCCATCACGTGTATAAGTTATAGAAACAATTTTAGCTTTCTTGGTCACACATGCTAAGCCAGTGACATTATGATGCCAAAAATGCATTCGATCCATCCCATAATTCTATAGTCTAATTTATAGGCCCAACTCTCTCTCTCTCATTGCTACATATTATTTAGATACTAATGAGGCCTTCATGCACCAATAAAAACCCACCCTCACCTATTGAAGTAGTAGATACACACTAGATTATGTAACCACATGTTGAGCCACCAAATTGCATGGAGCTACTTGACCCTATATGGAAGAAATACTATGAATTAGCTTTTCTTACTAGTTAATATGAAAAAAAACTCCATTAGCACTTACACTAATGTAAGAGAAACTTCAACTAGTGTTTCTTGCTCGAATTGTGGAATGAATCATTAATGATCTTACTACTGAAATGGTTCTTTAGAAAAATATGGAAACTCTCTATAAGCAAAGTGATCATTAAGAACAAATAATTTAGGTTTTTTCATGTCTAGAAGGGGAACTTGACGACCAACTTGTCAACTCTTCTAATGTAGGACCTTTAGGCTGTAATGAAGGAGGATCCAATCAAAGTTGTTGGGTGCTAAGAAATTAGGAGCATAATGGTGAGTCCAACTTTGGGATAATAGTAGAAGGTAATTGGAACTAGAAATAGGGAGGGTAAGACTAGATACTATAGAAGCAATTATGTGAGATCTTCATCCACCTTAGTCCTCTTCTAATGCTTGTTACCATACATAAATTATTCCATGGAAACTGAAGCTTAAAGTATTCTAAGAAAATACAGTATTCCCCCCCCCCATGTTTATAGGTAGAGTGTGCAAATCCAAAACAATCATGATGAATAAATAAATGTAGAAGATCCATGGCAATCAATGATGCATATGGAGTCAAAAGATACATGACAATGGTGGAATGCCTTGCAAATTGTAAGTGTCATGAAAATCGAAAAACTAAGTCCTTATTTGGTAACTTGATGGATTTGTAGAATTTGAATTGAGAAGGATGATATCTTGAAAATGTAGAGTTGCAACAAAAGAAGAAGTGTTAGTTTCCACTAAAAACATTATTTATGAAATAAAAATGAATGTATGAAAAAGGATGAATTGGATGGAGACTGAATGAGTGATAATGGATGAAGTGAAAATGAGTGATCGTGGATGGAGTGGAGATATAGAAAATGGAATTTCGAGATTGGTTTTATAGTGAATGTGAAAAGGGTGAAATATACCTACAAAACAGATAAAAAATCAACTAAAATATTTTCCTTTTTATTTTTTCTCTTTTTCTCTCTCTTTTTTATTAACTATAGAAATCAATTTGTTGAAGATAATGTACCAAAATACTCTGAATCTGAACAAGTAGTAAAGTCCTTAACAAATGAATCTTTGGATAATGGTTTGTGATATAGCCATAGACCTAAAAATTGGTCATGAGAGGTCTAAAACCTTCATCAATGGTATGAAATTTCATAGAGTAATGTTCATACATAGAGTTACTCCCAAATGGTCCCATAGAATGAGTATAAATCTTTCCTTGAAAATATTTGAACCTTGAGTCATACAAAAATATCCCAATCTGAAGTTTCAAGCTTCTTTTTCTTAATGAACTTATAATGCCACTTCGTTCTTTGTTTTTAAACCATAGAATTATGGTGTATGGTGCCTTTTCATATCTCATCAAGTTCATTAATTTACTCAATGCAACATTTTTGAGCTTCTGAAATTTCCAATCCTACTTATAGTATAGTTCTTAATGTCTGCACTTCAAACTAATTTACAAGTAGGACATGCTTACCACACAAAAGTTCATAATGTGTAAATCTAGTAGTAATTTTTCAAATAGTATGATAGGCTCATAGAGCTTCTAGAATTCTGTTGGCCTAGAATTTGTGATGGATTTGCATTGGCTTGTTCAATATTGATTCCATAACTTTGTCAGTGATGTCTACCTAGCCATTTTCCTATGGATGATATCATGTGGACATCTAGTGTTGAATTTAATATTGACTAGTAAGAGACTAAACAAATTTGGAAGTGAAATGGCTTCCCTAACTGTAGCAATTTATCATGGTGGACCATAGCATAGAAATATTTCCTCATAGAGAACATCTACTACTGCTTATTACATATCCCTTGCAAGTGCCTTATATGCTACCAAGTTAGTGAAGTAATTTATGCAAGCCAAGATATGATATGTTTGTCTTGGTGGGGCTTTCATAGGCCCCACAAAGTCAAGTGTGCATTTCTCAAAAGCTTTCACCAAGAGTGGATTCTAGAGTGGCATCTAATTGGACCAAATATGTTGTTCGATTCTTTGGAAACTATAGAAAATTCTTACATATGGCATGGCATCTCTAGAAATGCTCAAACAATAGTAGTGTACCTACAATACTTTATCCAAGTTCTTTTATCTACAAAGTACCCACTGCATGCTCTATCATAATAAGCTTTCACGATGTCATCAATTTTATATTCTCACATAAATACGAAATTATTAAATATACATCTATGTCAAGGAGATATGCTTAGACCTAGGAGTATATGACACCTTTCTTAATTATCTTGTGTTTTTCCTTTTGGTGAGAGAGGTGCTAGAAGCTTCCCTTAGCCAAGTAGTTAGGTAGATCTAAAAGCCACAATCCATAAGTGGATAAATAAAATATTATTTTATAAATAAAAAAATCATCCATAGGAATAATGTCCCTGTCGTTTGTTACTATGTAAAGGAAATAACAACAATGTTTTCCCTCTTAGGATTATCAAGGATGGTAATGTGAAATTAATGCAATAGTAACAAACATAAAGTAACTCTACCATTAGTAGTTTATTTATTCATTAACTACCTAATGTCATAATGACCAATAGGTACAAATAATGATGGTGAATAATAAAATGATCAAATTTGTTGATTGCATAGGCTACCATAAGGAATTCATTTTTAGTTGCAATGTAATTCAACTCTACAGGTGCAAGGCTTTCACTATGAGGTAGACTGCATAAGGATTTTATTCCCCTTTTGATAATAATATTGACCTAATTAAAATTTTTGAAGCATAAATAGAGATATGAAATAGTAAGGACCAAAGTGGCCCTCTTAACATAGGTTATAAAAAAATTAATAAATCTATGATGATAACCATCATGTCCTAAGAAATTGAAAATTAATTTTTTAGATTTTACTTTTGGAAGGTTGGATATTACCTCAATCTTCACAAAGTCCACTTTTATGCCTACATAAGAAATATGGTGTCCAAGGACATCCCTTTCATTGAAAATAATTGACATTTTTTATTACTAATTAAGAGATTTATTTCTTAGAACCTCTTGAGTACCCTATGTATAGTAATCATTGCCTCTTATAATATATCATAATAAATAGTAAAATCATCCATTTACACTTCTACACATTCATGGATTAGGAAAGAGAATATGCCAAGTATAGTCATCTCGAAATTTGTAGATGCATTGGAAATACCAAAGTGTAAAACTCAGTAAGAAAAAATACCCTTTGGGTAGGTAAAGGTTTCCTTGTCTTGATATTCAGAAGCAATGGAGATTTTATTGTACCCACTAAAGCCATCAAGAAATGAAAAATAGGTTTTCCCTACCAATGTTTCCACGACTTAATTGATGAAAGGAATAAGAAAATAACTTTTTGTAGTTGCCTTATTCAATTCATGATAGTCAAAACACATTTTCAGTTTCATGTTCTCTTTAGGAATGATTACTAGTGGGGAACCCATTAGCTATAAAATATGGGATATACAAAATTGATGATGGAAAAAGTGTGTATGTATTCCTTCACTATTTCTCTTACTGCAAGATTCATACATCTTTGGGGTTATCAAATTGGATGAGATTCATCCTTTATGTGTAAGTGTGAGTAATACAAGGATCACGTTGAATTCATTTCACATCACTATAGTTCCATGAAAATGTGTTAACACGTTCTTGTAGTAGTGCAATTAGTTGCTCCATTTGCAAAGTATTCAACCCATAGTTGGTATTCAATGTTTTACAAAATATAATTTCTATGGATGTTTTTTTTTTCTCGGTAAATCTATTCTATTCTATTATATACAGGAAAACATTACATTCACAGAGTCAGTTTGCCCAAGGCCAACTGTGGCTCTTTGGACCAGGATTCTCAGTACAAAACCAGCCCTCATAGGGGCAACGTGACTAGACAAAACTACCCACACAGGGGCATTGTAAAACAATCGTGGATCCAGACCAAGAAAAATCATCCCACACAGGGGCACCGGAGCAAAAAAGTACATCCCACGTAGGGGCATCAAAAGACTTTCAGCTAATTCCCTTACTGGCCATACAAACTTAGCAGGGGCAGACATAGACATAGACATAAACCATAAAAGACATGAGACATAGACATAAACCAAAACAGGAACTGAGCAGTTATGGTGGAAGATAGATTGAACCAGTGGAAGGCTATTCCTCCGGCTTCTCCTTGTTGAAAATAATACTGAGAGGGGGGGTGAATCAGTATTATCTAGTTCTTTTAACAAATCTTCCTTATTTACACTTTGAATTATTTTTGCATATCAGTACCATAAAATAATGAGCAAGAAAAACAGACAGTAACATCAAAGAACACCAGATATAAGGTGGAAACCCAATGAGGGTGAAAACCACCTGCTGCAATATGTCTCTATCTTCTTTCAAATTAGAAACTCCTTTTACAATGGTCTTGTAGTGGTGCAGTCCTTTACCAGTACGCAGGCTGCAACCTGCAGAGAGCTACAACTCTCTCTCGTTTTCCAGTCTCTCCTGGAAGGGAGCTACAACCCCCTACTTCTTTTCTTTCGAGGACCACTTTTCATAAATTT
>APFE031023763.1:13293-89055 GCA_000404065.3 Pinus taeda | reverse complement strand
CCCAAAGGCTAACATCATGTTGGATATTATCCTTTAAAGTCCCTATGAACACATCAATCCTATGCTCCTTTGGAATATTTTTTACCCTTATGTCCAATTTTTGGAACTCCTCAATGTGCTCCATTATTGAACCCTTTTGTTTGAGACTTATCAATTGGCTAAAAAAAGTGTTGCTTTTTGTATCCTCATAATGTGCCATCAATTCTTCCGTAAAAATTGCCCAAGTGATAAATTGTTTGCGAGAGCAAAGCCATTGATACCATACAAACTGATTTGGTTCCAAATATAAAGTTGCCATACGTACCTTTTGTGTGTTTTGCACATTATTGAGATCAAAAAATTGCTCCATCTATAATATCCATGTTGCGGGATCCTTTCCATCAAACTTCCTCATATCGATTTTTGGAATATGATGGGTTTTTGATCCCACATTAGAGTTTGTGGAATCATGATTAACATTTCTTTTGTTCTCACCATGAGTTTCCTTTACTAGCCTTTCACCCTTACTGACCATTTCTTGTAGCAGCTTATTCATATTTATCTTCAATTCGCCCATGTCTGTCTTCAAATCTGTCTTCCAATCTTCCATGTCTGTCTTCAAATCTGTCTTCCAATCATCCATCTTAGCTTCCATGCCATTCATCTTAGCTTCCACGCCATTTATCTTAGATTCCATGCCATTTATCTTAGCTTCTGTTAGCTTTTGTGAGGCTGACATTTTTTGCACTTGGTCTTGTTAATTTTGATATATCATGTAGCATTTCTTCCTCTTCTTCATGAGTCATGCTAGAGCTTTCAGGTTCCTTACTAGGTGTTTGAATTTTCTTTCCTCAAGGGATCAGTTACCTATAATAATTCTCTACTAGCCCTTTGAATTCCTTCAAAATAAATTTTCAAACCAATCTTAAGCAAAAATTTAAGAGAATCTACACACCTTTTTTTTCTTTGTAGGAGTTCGATATTTCCTCTGATGTATCTCTATACTTTCAGAACGTCTAGTTATGAAATTGCGACTTGTGGTAGCCCTCTATGTCCTCTTTCCAATTCCACCAGTCTGATCCAAATTGGATTCTCCAAGGAAGAGTTCTGTGAAATCTCCCACAGTGACTTGATTATAGACTAGTTCAGTAGAAAGAACTTGTACGACGTGCCATGAGTCATTATTTTGACCTTTAGCTCTAAAAAATATACAGAAGAAACTACAGTCTGTCCTCTTTCTGTTTCTTCGTATGAAATTTCAATCCAATGCTCAGAGAAAAATTTATGACGATTTTCCCCAGATCACCTGTTTGGAATGTAATTCAGGAGTCTGCAAAAAGACCAACCTCCTCAGATCATATCTCTGCAAATATAGCGTAAAAAGCTTTGAAATTCGGACCCGTGATTTAGCGCGATGTCTTCTCAAATGGGTTTTTTTTCAACTTCTGAAACGTCGCATAGAAAAAGTTATAGCGAAAATTCCACAATGACCTGTTTGGAGCAGCGAAACCCTAGAATCCAAAGCTCCGATACCAAATGTTATGAAACCAGCTCAAGAAAAGATAGAAAAGATAGATAAACGCCTTAGAATTCAGCCTATTCGAGGGGGAAACCTTCTTTACATTACATAAATGAAAAATTCTTGGATGATTCAAATGAAAAAACCTCTTTTCTATATATAGGAGTCTAAGGAGTCACAATATAACCCATCCGACCTAACAATAATAATATAAGGCCACAAAAATAACAATAGAGGGATTCTATGGGGCATAGTAATAACAATATGGGGACAATAGGGGAACAACAATATTAATAAGCGGTATAACTATAATAGTAATGGGGTAATCACTAGTATTATAGGGACCCAACACTGCACCTGGATCTGGTCAAATAATAAGGACAAAATCAAGAAAGACAAAAACAATATGTACACTACTTCATCTATTTTCCCCCCTCATAGTTTTGCAGCGGCCATGCTATGTAGACTATTTGGCAAATCCGATAATACTAAATTCTCCCCAGAGTGGTTGCCATTAATATATGCAGTCATTAACGCAATTGTAATGAATTGGGCACAAATTTTGTCTGACAATTTAGCAAGAACAATAATCGACTATAGAAGGAAAAAAGTGTTGCTTCAAGGGTTTACCCTCCATTTTTTATGAGCGCCTATGTAATGGATGCAATTTGTTTCGGTTTGAAATTCCCTATCATGGGATGGAAGTGGACTATTCAAAATACACTTCCCATTCACATATACCATAAAGACATGTGGAAATCCAACTTTCAACCACATTTTTTCAAGATTTGTCATGGAGTTATGCTCCCTATTCACAAACGACTTTATAACCAAGATGCCCCTAGGTTTTCCCAAGAAGCTAAAGTAGATATCCTCCCAGTGGCCAGATGGTTTGGGGAGGAGACATTTAGGTATATCAGGGTATTTGGCAGCATCACCTCCCCCCATGTCCTCCCATACTATGTTCCAGACAAATTGATGGCTAGAGAGATAATCTATCAAACATCTAGTGAGGGAGGGATGAGCAAGACATTAAAGGAATAAAAAAAGGCCATCTGGCCTACATTCCCTTTACAATGTGGAGCATTTTCATTGCACGACCTAGGGCATGCATTTAAAGAAGTAGAGAATATGTTATCTCTGCAATTACCTAAATTCCCTGGAAGGCAATATGACATGTTCGGCACTGTCAAACATTTTACCACTATGGTGAAAATAAAAGTATTCAGTAATGAGGAAGATACCTTTAATGACATCATTTTTTAGAAAAATACCCTCGCAAAGGTGAAGCATATGGCACAATTACTTTTTGACTGTGAAGATCGTGAAAAATCTTATAGCTGCAGAGAAAGGAGGCTATCAAAGGTCCCATTGGACCAATTATTGATTGAACCAATAAGGGAGCCTACTCCCAGTGTAAGTATAGAAGGTGACTCCAAATAAAATTATAAAACCAATTCTGGAGTAGAATCCCAAGAGAAATCTACCAGGGAATTAGAGAAGTCATCACAAAATGGGAGAAGCAGGAGCAGGGTGTCAGAAAAGGATACAACTCAATCTACATAGAAGATAGCTGAAGAAAATTCAGCTAGAAAACAAGTTGAAATCCATGCCACCTCCACACAACCCATAAAACCCCTGGTAATTGATTTAGAGGAAGAAAGGGACAATTTTAATAAAAGGCTCAACACAGAGGAACATACGCTAGTGTTGCAAACTCCACAACAAAAAACAACTCAAGAAATTATAGTAGAGGATATTGTAATATTCAAGAGGTAGAACACATCCCTTTTACCCCCACCTCTGAAATTGTTTTGAGAATAGAGGATATCCCCCCTCTAGATGTGTTTTATAGCCCACAACATAAGGTTGTTGTTAAAAGACAAAGGAAGAAAAGGAAGTTGGACTCTACAACTGCTATTACCCCTGATAATGAACCGATGGATGTTCTCTGAAAAGACTCATGAGACTCACCCGCCAATATTAATAGACTCTCACAGTTTGCAGGTGCCTATGATACAATGACCATCGACAAAGCAACAGAGGTGCAAATGTTTCTTAAAGAAAAAGAAGATTTCGAAATGGAACTCTTATCGCGAAACAAGTGACAAATTGAAAAGTCAAGTTGTGGAAATGAGACTTGAATATTATTAAATCTTTAAAAAGGTCTCCGACTTCATCACCTGGAAGAATACAAAAGATGGGAGAAAAGCCAACTTGCCTAAACTAGAAGAGTCGCATAAACAAATCTTATTTGCAAACTGGGATTCTCGGCTTAAAGAGGCAGAAAAGGCAACAACAGACACAACAATAGCAACAAACAATGTCATAGAAAATGTTAATGAAAATTTACATAGTGCCAACCTTGTGGTAGAATCCATTCCAGGTTTTCTTCCTAATGCAAAACAACTTGAATTATAGTGGAAATAGGCAACATAAAAAAAGAAGAAGAAGCAATAAGGAAAATGACCAGGTTAAACTGGGAAGCATATTGGTGACATTTGGTAAAACCTCATAGCTAGTGGATGACCCTGTAATGCCTAACCACTTCTACAGAGAAAATGGTGCCAGCACTGACCGATGTCATATTCACTAGACAATTGAAAGCTGAAATCAACCAACCAACATAGCTCAAGCCCATGAAGGACATTTGCAATCTAAAGGATCAAATGCAGGATAGCTAGTCACCATGTTCATTTCTATTTTGATTTTATTTGACATAATTTCAGGAAGGTTGTTTAAACCTCCTCAACTATTTTTGTAATAATATGTTTTTAGTTTTATAGTTTAACTATTTAAACCCCTCTCATGCATTTAGAGAGGGGTCTAGAAATTTTATCAGAAACAATCTTGAAAACATGCACTTTTGTCACTTTGAGGAAGTTCTGGTGAAATTAATGGAACAAGATTTATTTTTATATGATTTAGCATCTTCTACTGATATTGCACTTTTGTACTGTTAGATGGTGTTGAATGGACTAAAAGTAGATCAATATTGTTGAAGCACATGAATAGGACGTATTATAAATGGTACTTTTATCTCGTAATTCCTTTTACTTATGCATCAAGCAATGATTTCTTTTCAAGTTGTTTATGTATGAAAGTTCAAATCTTGGTTGCCATTATTGCACTTATGTATGATGATGATCTATATTTTATGTTGAATACATGAATAATTCCTTATGCAATATATCTTTCACAATCATTTCGGCTAACTTTTTATACAAAACGATTATTGTTAAAATGAATTCATTTCTCATCGCAATTGAATGATCTTGATTATCAATTGCTTTCAGAAATTATTGTAGATCGCATACATCAATTTACTTCCAGGCATAGTTATAATTAGATAGTGTTTAAATTGGGATAAAATGCATGTGATTATTAGTTTAGATTAGATCACTTCTAGCTTAAACATTACTCCAAAACATCACATATCACCCCATTAGCACAATCATTAAATAGATTGGGAAATTGGTCCCGTTACCCCAGTCGGAGCCACTACTCGAAACAGAAAAGGAGCTACCAACCAAGGTTCGAACCGGGTGCTTTTTCCCCATGTCGAAGCAACTATTTTCAAGGCTTCAACATTTTGGTGCTAAAAGGAGGCCATGGCTATGAATGGAAAGTAAATCCAAATCAATAGGCCATTCTAAGAGTAGAAATCCCTCACCATCACCTCCAACTTCTTGAAAGCCTTCCAAATCCCCTGATCCTAAGGGAGATGTTGCACAGAAAATTACACAACTTGTTGCTGAAATCCAAAAAAAGCCAAATCATTCTTATTCCACCGAAGCCCCTGAAGTTCAATCTTGATTCATAAATTACAGGGGATTTTGCTATCTCAAGAAGAATCTGAGTTATCTAAAGATAGTGTTACCTCTTAGTTTACCCCATCTCAACAGTTAACTAGAGCACAGAGTGAAAAGCTTGGAATCCGTTTATTCGAATTTCCTCTACCAAGCCGTAAGAAAGCTAAGAAAAAACCATCCGAATCTCATAGCGAGGTTATTTCATCATCTTCATTCATTCCGTATATACCATCACAAGATCAATCATCTGCTTTGCCACTCCAGATCGTGATTCACACAAGTACATGAACTACATCTTCCTCTACCCAATCACTTTCAACCACTGCTACACCCTCCCCTACTCACATACCAGCAATGGCATAGAATCCTCTAAGGCCATGGGCAAACCCAGGAGTTGTTAGGATGGTTGGGCCTTTACATCAATTTCCAGCGCATCCAGAGAAATGGTTTCCCAAATTCAATCCTAACAATGCTATTAGCTTAGGAACATATAAGCAATTTCATGTTGTCCGTTAACTTGAATGAAGTAGTGGAAGAAGACGCAGTTGTAAGATTATTCCCATATACTTTACAGGGAGCAACAGGATCATGGTACTTTTCATTACCATAAGGTTCTATTAATAGTTGGGATGCTTTCCAAGAGCAATTTTTAACTAAATTTGGAGATGATAGATCTACAACTATCCTAATCAATGATCTATCCAATTTGAAAGCCGAACCAAAAGAACCAATTAAGGACTTCAACTCTCTCTTCAATAAATTATTGAATAAGATACCAATGGCGTCTAAGCCTAGCAATGAGGTCCAAAATGAGTCGTATATTTCTGCTCTACCATCAAACACGACTATCTTCATTGATAGAGCTGCCAAACCAACTTTAGCCGAAAATATGAAAGAGGTAATAGATGAAAAACACATTCTAGCCGTAGAAAATAAAAACACATTAGAAGAATGAAAATATAAGAAATTAACCTTTAGGGAAGACTCTAAGAAGAAACCACCAAAATATCCTTTTGATCTTGAAGGGTTACAGAAAGTCCTCAAGGCCATGTCTAACGAAATGGTTGATATTAAAAAACAGGTAGCAGAGACTTCCTCTAACAAACCTTTTAGACCATTTAAAAGGAATTACCCTGCTGATCCTAAACCTCCAAATGCTATGTCAAATGCTGAATCAGATGGAGAGGAGGACGAAGTTTCAAAAAACGAAGAACAAATGGATGATGAAGAAGAGGCAGAATTACAAGGAATGTGGGATTTTATCCTTCGCAATGAAGAAACTCAAGAAGCATTGTTTGTCGCTACCTGAAGTAAAAACTTTGTTGAATTGTCACAAACAAATTCAAATCATAAGGCTTCAATGCCACCTCCCAGGGACAAAGCAACAGGTAAGAAATATTTACCAAAATCCACTCAAACTACTCCTACTCAATTAGATTCTTCACCTTCACCTAGAACTTTGATAGTTTTTGATGAAATGGAATATAATATTATTGATAACATGAAGAAAACTAGGGAAAATATCATCTTTCATGAGCTTAGTAAATTGAAGCATCATCAGAAGCTACTTCTTAAAGAACTCAAAGCAGTACCTACTGCACCTCTTCCTACCACAGTGATCTCAAAGGCTACCCAAGAAATGGGAAGGTCCCCTAGCACCTCTTTGAACAAGATTTATCCAAATGACATTTCTCTAATAGGGGGAAGATCCAAATCCCACACTCTGCCATTTCTCCTTACTTTTAAAGTCTTTAATAAGAACTTACACAACTGTTTATTTGATTTTGGAGCTTCATCTAACATCTTACCCAGAACTATTCGTGCAAACTTGAATGTTAAGCCTCAAAAATCTGTTGTACGAATAGTAAAGTTAGATCGATCTCAAGTCGAAGTTGTTGGGGAACTTAACCAAGTAACCATCATACTTTCATCAAACCCTAAATTTTTCCAAGTCATTGACATACTTGTAGCTAATATTCATGAGTTCTATGGCTTAATCCTTAGTATAGGCTGGTCAGAAAAACTTCACAGTTATTTTGCAACTGACTGGTCTCACATGTGGCTTCCCTATAATGGCAAGCCAAATCAAATAAGGGTTGATCACGAGAATCATCAAAAGTACATAGTAACAGAACTAGAAGGAGAAAATGGATCAGTCACGTATAGCAACAATATCATCAGAAACTATTCTGTAGAATCATTTCTAGGTAATTTCAATGCTCATACTTCACCTTTCTTAGAAAACTCTGTTGTATCTTAAGTCGAAAATTATTCCCAAACGGACACTTCTAAATTTGTAAATTTTGTAGATAAACCTATAATTAGATCTTTATTTTGGAAATTATTTTTTGATGGATCTAAATCCAATGATGAAGCAGTAGCAGGTTGCATCTTAGTTAGTCTAGAGGGGGAAAAGACTATGTTCGCATGCAGACTTGAATTTAATTGCACAAACAACACCGCTGAATATGAAGCACTAGTTCAAGGTTTGTATAAGGCAATTGGCCTTAATGCCAAATACCTCCAAGTATTCAAAGATTCAAATATTGTCATAAAACAAGTGAGAAATACGATACACTATTTGTCAGGACATTTGAAACACTATCAGTCATTAGTCCAAGACCTAACCTTTCACTTTACAACACTTAATATTTCCCTTATTCCAAGAATCCAGAATGCTAGTGTCGATCTCCTAGCCAATGTCACTTCCAAGCTTATCCTACCAAAGGATTATAGCCCAAATCGATTTTCCATTGAATTAATTTTTAGGCCTTCTATTCCTGATAATATCACCAACTAGAGAGTCTTTAATAACGGTCCGGATATCATAAGCTTCCTGACCTTAGAAGGCTCTTATGATGACTAGATAGTTGTTGAAGACTAGCATGATAACCAACTTAAACAAGAAACGGTCAATAATGTTATACCAAAATCTGTAGATAAGTTGGAAGATTTATATGACCCCAAAGACAGATTTAAACGATCCACCGATTCAAAACTTTAGAGTTCAACTCTGAGGTTTGAATTGATCAATCTTGGGATTGACCTAAAACCTGAAAATATTAATCTAGGTCTCGGAATTACATCAAACAAAAAAGCAGCCTTTATAGGTTTGTTGAAAAGATACAATAATGTCTTTGCATGGAACTATGAAGACCTTAAGACATATGACACCTCTATTATTCAACATACTATTCCCATGACGTCTGATGAAAGACCTATTCAACAAAAATTGAGGAAGATCCATCCTAATTTAGAAAGTCAAATTAAATGTGAGTTGAATAAACTACTGAAAGCCAAAATTAATTTTCCTGTGAGAAATTCCTGATGGGTTTCCAATCTTGTCCCAGTCCGAAAAAACAATGATGATATTCGTATATGTATAGACTTCCGCAACCTCAATAAAGCTTTCCAAAAGGACAATTTCCCATTGCCCCCTATGGAACATATATTGCAATCAGTTGCAGGCTCAGAACTAATGTCTTTCCTGGATGGATTCTCAGGTTATAATCAGATCTTAGTACATCCAGATAATGAGCTAAAAACTAGATTCATGACAAAATGGGGCACTTATGCTTATCAAAAGATGCCATTTGGACTGATTAATGCTAGTGCCACTTTCCAGAAAACGCAGTAATCATATAAGGGATTTAAAGAAAATCTTTGAATGTTGCCAAAGGTATGGAATTTCTCTTAACGCCAAGAAGTATTTCTTCGTATTAATTGAAGGAAAGATCCTTGGATTCATTGTGTCAAAAGCAGGAATTCATATTGACCCTAACAGAATTAGAGAAATTTCTAAAATACCTTTATCGCATAAGAAAAAATCAATGCAATCTTTGCTAGGTCAAATAAATTTTGTTAAAAGGTTTGTCCCTAACTTCTCAAGAATTGTTTTATCTCTTCAATCCATGATAAAGAAAAAATCTTTGTTTAAATGGGGACACTTGAAACATGAAGCTTTTAACTTGATAAAACAAGCAATCATAAATGCCCCATCTTTAGCAGCACCGAATTTTTCGAATCATTTCATTTTATACACTTTCGCTTCTGAAAAATCATATGCAACTATATTGACACAAGTAAATCAAGAAAAAGTTGAAGCCCTAATCTCTTTATTTAGCTCCAATTTGCAAGGAGCTGAATTAAATTACTCAGATGTTGAATAGTACCATTCTCAGTAGTGAGAATATTTTAATACAAAGGGATGTAGGTGAAAAGAGAGCGAATTGGGTTACAACTCTGCAAGAATATGACATAGAAATCAAACTAAGAAAAATTGTAAAAGGTCAAAGTTTTTGCAGGATGTTGGCAGGAGCATCAAATCTATCAGAATTGCAGCATTCAGGTGACTATGTACAAATCTATGAGGTAAGCCTTAATGACATTGAATCAAGATATGTTGATATCATATTTTACTTGAGAAATGGATATGCCCCAACCCAATTAAATTACACAAAGAAAAGAGCCTTGAGATTAAAAGCTAGGAAATATCAAATTGTCATTGATGTGTTGTTTAGAATAAATTATGATTCTATTTTACTTAGATGGCTTGAAAAATCTGAGGCAGAGAAGGTGTTGCAGGAACTTCATGATGGACCATCTAGTGGTCACTTTGGAGGGGATACTACAACACATAAAATCCTACATGTCAACTATTACTGGCCAACATTATTCAAAGATGCACACAGTTATGTAAGGAAATGTAAGATTTGTCAAACAGCTGTTGGAAGATAGAGGAAACCCGTGTTACCATTACATCTAGTCAACATTGACCAACCATTCGAACAATGGGGATTGGACGTAATAGGTGAGATCATTCCTCATTCTTCTAAGAAACATACATATATCCATACAACCACTGATTATTTCACCAAATGTGTAGAAGCAATTTCACTCAAGGTAGCCAATTCAGAAAACATTATTGAATTTATAGATCAATTTATCATTACCAGGTTTGGCCTACCATCTGCCTTGATGTTTGATAATGCATCTTATTTTTCAGGCAATGCTATGACAAAGTTTGCTCTTAAAAGAGGTTTTAAGCTTAAGTATTCTACTAGTTATTATCCACAAGGAAATGGGTTAGCCGAATCCACAAACAAAAATCTCATCAGGATTATTAAACGAATTGTTGACCAAAGCCAAAAGAACTGACATAAGTCTTTAATGTTTTCTCTGTGGGCAGATTAAATAACTCAAAAAGTCTCCATTGGCACTTCTCCTTTTAATTTGGTCTATGGGAAAGAAGTCGTCTTGCCAACAAATGTAGTTATTCCCTCCTTATACTTAGTTCAATTCGTTGAAGAAACTACTTCCTCATCTATGTAGGTTAGATAGTTAGAAATCCCTAAGCTCAAACAGGAAAGAGAAAAGGCCAGGACCACACATGCACATCATCAGCAATTGGTCAAAGCCTCCTTTGATTCAAATTCTGTAACTTCAAAGTTTTTTCAACTCGGAGACCTAGTATTGAAATGGGATAAAGACCACGAAGAGAAAGGTAAGCATACCAAGTTCCAACAAATGTGGCTTGGCCCATTTCAGATTGTGGAACAAATAGGCCCATCAACTTTTCTGTTACAAGATTTATCAGGTAAGAGAGAATCTCTACTTGTTAATGGACAAGTTTTAAAGAAATACTTTCCATAGAAGATGATCTCTTCTATTAACTGTATATTATTGCCTTTAGTTAAATTTTCTTTTAGAAAGAATAATACGAGTTGAAGAGTATTTACTTTTGGTTTTACTAAGGATAGTCTCTTTTTAATTTTGAATTTGCACTTGTGTAAGTAAAGATTATTATGGAAGTACTCTTCACATATGAAATATATAGTTAGGTTTTATCGCTCTTAAACTGCTTGTTTTCTGCTAAATTATTTGATTTTTTATGAAACTTAGGTTTAGAAAGAAATTTTTCCTTTACATCAGTCAAGAAAAGTATCAATAACAAAGCAAAGTCCCTTTGCAGAAAAGCATCTTTAAAACTCTACAATTGTCGTCCAGAAGCTCTTAAGGAGCCAATTATTCACCCCACTCAATCAACTTTCATTTTTGGAGTGTAATTCTAAAATATACTTAAACTTAAAGGATAAGAGATCTCATCAAGATCCGGCTTACAATGATCATAAGATTATAACTAACTGACATTACCAATACTGCATATCAAAACAAGGTAATGTCTTAAGATTATATTAATGAAAAGACAAGGGGTCTCATCAAGAGCTAGCTTGTTTAGTTAAGTTACAAATTGAGTGAATGGCATTGTCAATTTTGGTCTCCAAACCAAGGCATTGTCCTTTAAGAGATAAAATATGAAGATTTGAAGGAAGAATGAAATACTTCAGAAAATAAATAAAGCAATAAGTATACAAACGAGCTTATCTTTAAGATTGCATTTTGATTTAAGTGGGATACTAAATCATTGTTGGTTAAAAGGTAACCCTATCGAGGCTATGAATGCCTGCTAGTAGTAGAGGATCTACCTATGGCAACTGAGTATACCAAAAACTAATCTGAGGAGAGTCTCCTTGCTTTTATCTTAAAAAAACCAAGTAATGAGTCATGTAGACAAAGTGACTTTCTTACGAGAAAAGAATAATCAAAAGAAAGATAGTTAAGTAGATGTTGTTTTATTTATAATGAGCAGGATTACTTACCTTATATTCCATGTAACTTATTTTATTTTCAAAACTATCTTTATTTTGGAAGTCTTAGAAATTTCAAAAAACTCTAAGAGATAACTGGTTCTTCCAAGTGAATCGCCAATTGTTGTGCTACTCAAAAACCCCCCATTTATTAATGGTAGTAGTTAATATTACATTAATAAATGGGGACCCTTTAAAAAAACACATCCAAAAAACAGACTTAACATTTAGACATTTCTTTTATTTTTGGAATAAAGCAAGATATCAATCAAACCCCCTTTTTTCAAAAGAACTACTAAATGCTTACCTTCCCACATATAACATGATTAAGCATCATCAAAAGACCTTTCTAACCCTCCAAATCAAGTAAAAAACGATTGAAAGAGGACTCTATGCTTGAAACTATCATATTTCTGACATAAACTAGGTCCTTAAGCTTTTTCTTCAAAAGTTGAGTCTCGCATCACATATCGCCATTTATAAAGGACCCACCTTAAAAAGGTTATCTCAAAACATGCGAGATGTGAAATTGCGATGGCGTCATAACCTTTATCCCATCACATTTCGAGCATTCAAAGCAACACCACAAACTTACCATCAGCCGATATTGCGAAACGCGATCAAGACCTGGACCCACTCCTTAAATGTATCACGAAAAAATGTTTAGGTCCACCATTCATTAAAAAGGTTCTTTTACATGGAAAAACCTGACAAGTAGCTACGTTTTGAAATGATAAACGAGTGGTTTGCATCTCGCATCTCGCAGAAACACAAGAGAAGGTAAGAAAAGCGAAAAGGAATAATGCGATATTGCTTCGCAAATCACAAAATTGCCATTATTGTAGTTCAAAGGCTCACCACCCTAGAAGCTTTCTTCCCAATTTATGATGCAAACATTTATGAGCATTAAAGCTAAGGGATAACAAAGCATTAGTGGGCATTTAGTAAGAGATAACTGCATTTATGTGTGAAAATCCATTTAGCGTGATATGATATCTTCTTACGTGTGTTCGAATAAAACTCTTTTTATCACCTTTACAAGTTATTTGTATCAATTTATTATACATTCATTATCATCTTTGTGTATCCGATAGTTGTTGTTCTTCACTTTCAGGGAAAATCCACAAAGCAAATCATTGAAAGCAATGGTGAAGAAAGGAAAGGTAATCATCTCTGAGAAGTTAGAAATGACTCCTCTATTTACAGATACTACATGCAATAGGGAGGGAGGAACCTCTACATGGGATGCCATGTATAATATACTAGAGGAAGAACAACCAAGGATTCTGGAAACAAAGATTACAGTTGACGGGCATGATTTCGCAGATGCTTCCATGTATGGGAGAACATGCTCATTTTTCCATCATATATCCACGCGCCCAAAGATAATCCCTTATACCGACATGGTTAAATGGGTTATTGATGAAGTTGACATCTCAGACAAAGAATTCAAGACAAGAAGCCAAGAGGTTATGGGATCTTTTACCCCAGACAACCTATGGCTTATGTACCACCAATAGGCAGTTCATTGAGAAGTTTTCCAAAGAGAACGATGACCCAGCAAACTGCACTCAGACCTAGTCAAATAATGAGGACAAAATCAATAAAGAGAAAAAAAATATGTACACTACTTCGTCTATTTGTCCCCCTCATAGTTTTGCAGTGGCCATGCTATGTAGACTATTTGGCAAACCCGATAGTACTAAATTCTCCCCAGAGTGGTTTCCATTAATAGATGCAGCCATTAATGCAATTGTAATGAATTGGAGACAAATTTTGTCTAACTATTTAGCAAGAACAATAATTGACTATAGAAGGAAAAAAAGTGTTGCTTTAAGGGTTTGCCCTCCATTTTTTATGAGTGCCTATGTAATGGATGAAATTTGTTTCGGTTCGAAATTCCCTGTCATGGGATGGAAGTGGACTGTTCAAAATCCACTTCCCATTCACCTATACCATAAAGACATGTGGGAATCCAACTTTCAACCACATTTTTCAATATTTGTCATGGAGTTATGCTCCCTATTCACAAACAACTTTATAACTGAGATGCCCCCAGGTTTTCCCAAGAAGCTGAAGTAGATATCCTCCTAATGGCCAGATGGTTTGGGGAGGAGACATTTACGTATATCAGGGTATTTGGCAGCATCACCTCGCCCCATGTCCTCCCATACTATGTTCCAGACAAATTGATGGCTAGAGAGATATCCTATCAAACATCTAGTGAGGGAGGGATGAGCAAGACATTAAATGAATTAAAAAAAGTCATTTGGCCTACATTCCCTTTACAATGTGGAGCATTTGCATTATACAGCCTAGGGCATGCATTTAAAGAAGCAAAGAATATGTTAACTCTGCAATTAGCTAAATTTCCTGTAAGGCAATATGACTCGTTCGGTACTGTCAAAGATTTTACCACTATGGTGAAAATAAAAGTATTCAATAATGTGGAAGATGCCTTTGATGACATCTTTTTGTAGAAAAACACCTTCACAGAGGTGAAGCATATGGCACAATTACTTTTTGACCGTGAAGATCTTGGAAAATTTTACAGCTATAGAGAAAGGAGGCTATCAAAGGCCCTATTGGAACAATTATTAATTGAACCAATAAGGGAGCCTACTGCCAGTGTAAGTATAAAAGGTGACTCCAAAGAAAATTCTAAAATTGATTCTGGAGCAGAATCTGATGAGAAATCTACCAAGGAATCAGAGAAGTAATCACAAAATGGGAAAAGCAAAAACAGAGAGTCAGAAAAGGATACAACCCAATCTACACAGAAGATAGTTGAAGAAACTTCAGCCAGCAAACAGGCTGAAATCCATGCTGCCTCCACACAGCCAATAAAACCCCTGGTAATTGATTTAGAGGAATAATGGGACAATTTTAATAAAAGGCTCAACATAGAGAACAAACTCCATAGTTGCAAACTCCACAACAGAAAACAACTCAAGAAATTACAGCAGAGGAGACTATAAATATTCAAGAGGTAGAACACATACCTATTACCCCCACCTATGAAATTGTTTTGAGAATAGAGGAGATTCCCCCTCTAGATGTGTTTTATATCCCACAACATAAGGCCGTTGTTAAAAGACAAAGGAATAAAAGAAAGTTGGATTCTACGACTACTATTACCCCTAATAGTGAACCGATGGATGTTCTCTGGAAAGACTCACCCATTGACTCATCCACCAATCTTAATAGACTCTCATAGTTTGCAGGTGCCTACACTACAGTGACCATCGACAAAGAAATAGAGGTGCAAATGTTTCTTAAAGAAAAAGAAGATTTCGCGATGGAACTCTTATTGCGAAACAAGCGACAATTTGACAAGTAAAGTCATGGAAATGAGACTTGAATATGATGAAATCTTTAAAAAGGTCTCTGACTTCATCACCTGGCAGAATACAAAATATGGGAGAAAAGCTGACTTGCCTAAACTAGAAGAGTCGCATAAACAAATCTTATTTGTAAACTAGGATTTTCAGCTTATAGAGGCAGAAAAGGCAACAACAGACACAACAGCAGCATCAAACAGTGTCATAGAAAAGGTTAATGAAAACTTACATAGCGCCAACCTTGTGGCAGAATCCATTCCAGGTTTTCTTCCTAATGCAAAATAGCTTGAATTATAGTGGAAACATGCAATAGAAGAAAAAGCAGAAGCAATAAGGCAACAACCAAGTTAAACTCGGAAGCATATTGGTGACATTTAGTAAAACCTCACAGCCAGTGGATGACCCTGCTATGCCTAACCACTTCTACAGAGAAAATGGTGCCAACACTGACCAACGTCGTATTCACTAGACAGTTGAAAGTTGAAGTCGTCCAACCAACACAACTCATACCCATGATGGACATTTGAAATCTAAAGGATAAAATGCAAGATAGCTAGTCACCATGTTCATTTCTATTTTGATTTCATTTTGCATAATTTGAGGAAGGTCATTTAAACCTCCTCAACTATTTTTGTAATAATCTATTTTTAGTTTTATAGTTTAAATATTTATACCCCTCTCATGAATTTATAGAGGGGTCTAGAAATTTTATCAGAAAAATCTTCAAAACATGCACTTCTGTCAGTTTGAGGAAGTTCTGGTGAAATTAATGGAACAAGATTTATTTTTATCTGATCTAGCATATTCTAGTGAAATTGCATTTTTGTACTCTTAGATGGTGTTGAATGGACTAAAAGTAGATCAATATTGGTGAAGAACATGAGTAGGACGCATTATAAATGGTACTTTTATCTCATAATACTTTTTACTTATGTATCAAGCGATGATTTCTTTTCAAGTTGTTTATGTATGAAAGTTCGAATCTTGGTTGCCATTATTGCACTTCTGTATGATGATGATCTATATTTTATGCTGAATACATGAATAATTCCTTATGCGATATATCTTTCACAATCATTTCGACTAACTTTTTATATGAAATGATTATTGTTAAAATGAATTCATTTCTCATCGCAATTGAATGATCTTTATTATCAATTGCTTTCAGACATTATTGTAGATTGCATACATCAATTTACTCTCAGGCATAGTTATAATTATATAGTGTTTAAATTAGGATAAAATGCATGTGATTATTAGTTTAGATTAGATTACTTCTAGCTTAAACATTACTCCAAAACATCATATATCACCCCATTAGCACAATCATTAAATAGATTGGGAAACTAGTCCCATTACCCTCAGTTAGCGCTACTACTCCAAACAGAAAAGGAGCTGCAACCAAGGTCCGGACTGGGTGCTTTTCCCCCATGTTGAAGCAACGATATTCGAGGCTTCAATAAATGTCTATTCCTATTCCATAGAGGAGAATGGTTACATGCATGTGGGTCTAAATCCTAAGCACACCTGGGCACAACCTATGTGAGTAACCTATGGTTATCTTAATGCTAAGGCCATGACCATAGCCCACAAATTGCAATGACAATTCTATCGAACTAGCTTCCCAACAAGCATTTGACCATCTAATAACACACATATATTTTTATTTGAATGCCTTCAGCTAATTTGAACTTCAGCCTTTCATATGGCCAAGCTTTATTATTGGGGGTTAACAAATATTAGGTCATATTTTATGCAAAAGCTGAATTTCGGTGACTATGTTCTCCCCTTCAATGTTGAATCAATCTGTGTTTTCATTTTATTTACATGGATATTGGATGCTGAATTGTGCTATGATAGTTTCATACCAGTAAATTTGTGCAATAGCTTTTATTGTCAAGGGTAGTCATCCACAGGCCTCTTTGAAAATCCAGGGTTCAAATTATTGCAAAGAGTAAGACCTTAATGTAGAGATACAATTTAATTACAATGTTGAAGATGTAATTTGCAGTGCAGAGATTATGCTAGATGACACTAAAATAGGAAAATCTATATTTCAAAAAGTGTGCATCTGTTGGTTGGTGTAACGGTGACATCAAGAGATCTAGAAATAGAGAGGTAGCCTACATATGGACTGGTATATTCTAATATAGTATCTTTAATTTTCATATTAATGCTCTTTTTCTCTGTTGGTGCAATTTAATACTCAATGCTTGAGGTTCTGGATTACTTGTTGTTGGTGTTTAAATGCTAAAATAACTCTTGGAGATTGCCTCTTGGACATTCATTTCCTGCTTTGATATATATAGAAATATATATATATATATATATAGATGGCTAGTGGACTATCTTCTTGCTAAGGCACCGATACCTAATTGTTTTGAACATGAGATCTCAGAGTTGAACACAACCTCATTTCCAAACTCAAGAGAAATTATACCACTATTTTCCTCAAGCCCAAACCTAAGTTTGTTTCTATTCAAGTCCTCTCCACCTTCATCATATACAATAAATAATCAATTCATGTGGCCAACAATAACAATTACACATGTTACTATAGTTATTTTTTCTGCTCTACATCCAAGCATACTCGATGAATTAAAACATTTGGAAAATCCATGGGGTTGGCTTCACAGTACGTGGGAAAGGAAGCTTTCCCTTTCAGCTACATAATCATATTTGGTTCATGTTTTCTGAACAAAGTAATTTTTTAATGAGTGAAACTCACCATTTTAAGTTGGTAGCTTTAGTTCCTACGTGGAATGTAAAAAAGCACCATTGTACATTAAAAAAAATATTTAATCTGAATTAATCCAGTAGATATACCTGGTTTGGTTTCTAAATTAATTTATAAATAGTTCAAATCGAGATAGGATATTTTTGAGGTAGATTGGAAAGGAAAAAATTGTTGCCATTATTCAGAGTTACTACTTATGAGAACAATTTATTTATGTTATTGTTCTCATAAACAATCCATCTTCAGCATCCCCATATTTATATGATTGGGATATTGAGGTTTGTGAGGTAAGATTGTGATTTTAGACCAGTTAAAGCCATGCAATTTTCGTAACATATTACATGTTAATGCACGAGAGATGAAATTATATTAGAATTGTGTCAAACTTCTCAAATAAGTTCTTTAGATTTATTTGCCTTTCATAGATGGCATGTTTTGCTAGTCCTATAATAGTGACACTTTTCATTTGAAGATTGTGATAATTATATATATACTTTTCACATCTACTACTTGGATGTTGTCATTTGATGACCTATATAGAATGCAACTATTGATTGATGATAAAAGTAAGATTTGGATGCACTAGATAGACTTTTCTTATTGGTTTCACTTTTTCTTGTTGGATATGTATTCCATGTGCCATACTATACATCTTGATTAAAAAAAATATAGTCCCATGTTTCTAGTTTATGTATCTGAATATTTTTAGCTTAATATTTATGTTTTAAAGGTAGCACTAGCCTTATGCACTTTAGGTACTTCACAGTCACCTTTATTGATTTTCATCATCTTTGGAAACTAATATTATTCTTCATTTTCCCTTCTTTCCTCCTTACTTCCTTCCAATATACTTAAATCCTGACAATACATGTGGTATGTGTAGGTAATTGATTTAAATAGTTAGGGTATCCCATTAGTTTCTCATTAGCACTGTGACAACCTTTCTGTTGCTTTAGATTTGTTCATTTCCAGATTAAGGGGGGAATCCCTGAGAAAATACTATAATGTCCTTTAATTGTATATTTTCTTGACTTGAATTTTTAAGGTTTATAATAAATGAATGGAGGAATTCAATAAGACGAGTTCCCTTGACAATTAGGAGTAGTGGAGTCATGCAACCAAAGAGGTTTTAAATGGGACATAGAATCTCTATATACTCCTTTTATTTTACCATGTTCCATTGTCATTGCTCTAAAGATCCAACCTTAGGTGAAACACACATTCAACAAGCATATGATTACTAGTCAAAATATAATTATCCAAATTCCTATACAATTTTATTGTTGCATGGATATCAAATAAATTAAGGTAGGTGCTCTTGAAGCATATTTACTTGATAGCAAATATGGTTTAACTAACTATGGATGATTTTTTTAATTTACAAATCAGATTGATATAGTAAGTTCATTTGCAAATATCACAAACTATGCTCGACCAACTTTCTATAAAAGAGAGAGAAAGAGAACTATACTTCTTACAATCTTACCCAATATGATTAACGATAGTTGGCCCATCCATCAAGACATGTTGCTCTGCAAAAGTTGTAGTTTTGATTGCAGTCACGACTAAGTTGAAGGGACAATTGATTCCAGGGCTGAGGTGGACATGTTGTTTGGGACAGATGGCAAGTAAGGGGAAAGGCCAAATGGCATGAGGATCATTACACTGCAATAAAGACTAGTGATGACTGGGCAAACCACCACAAAAAAGAATAAATTTTAATACAAAGGGCATGTGGGACATTTTTGGTTGGTCCAGAGAGGCTAGGCTAGTCTAATCTCTAACTAACCACAACCAAAATTCATACAACAACAAAAAATGTAGGAATCGGGTGGGGGAAGACACGAGAGTCAAGGAAGGAAATTGAAGAATAAAGACAGACCATAGAGAATAAGGGATGAGGTAGATGGAATGAGGAGACAACTTGAAGAGGGAAATCAGAGGCATAAACCTGAGAATTCATTGGTCTGACATTGCTAGTGAGGTTGACTTGAGGAGTTATCCTAGTAAACATCTTGAGGTAACATAGAGCTTGTGCTATCCCCTTGGAGAAGTCCCCTTATGCCTTGAAATTTGGCTCAGTGGTGGCAATTGTACCAAAGGTTGATTGCAACCCATCTACAATTGGGAGGAGAGCTAATATCCTTGACTTAGTTTCCCATCCTCACTGGAGATAAGTACCTCTCACATTAGTTTATACATCAACCTTCTTTCCAATTTTAATCAAATTGAACTAGTACCATTAGGGTGTTTTTCATATTATGTATTATGACTGCATATGTATATTGAATCGTGGTTGTTGGGTTGTAATATATTATGTGTTGTTTCATATTGGCATGTGCATAAAATAAACCTTGCGCCAATTAATATGGAATTTGAATATAATTGAATTTCTCGCGTTATAAATTATGTTTGTTTAGGTGTATATCCATGCCCCACATAGGATAATGGTTATAGGCCTGCAGCTCTCAATAATACTATCAAAATAATATGAATTACATGTCATTAATATTGAATCCAAGAAGGGGACTATAGTGTTTGAATAGAGAATATAGTGTTGGAGTAGAGAATGGATATTCCATAAACCCTAAAATTAGGTTTCAACAATGAATATTATGAATAGGATTTGGGAAGTTGTGACCAAGGCTATCAAAGTATTTTATAATTTTTCTAGTTGTTATTACTTCTCCCATTATGGTTTCAAGTATGAATTTGTACCTTATTGTCTAGCATTTCCCTAGGGTTTTCCCATTTGCGCAGGAAGGTTGCTAGCATAGTACAACATCAAAATCTAAATTGTCCAAATTCTTTTTCCTATGGAATTCCTTGGTGTTCAAGAGTAAAGTATGTATGGAGACCTATTAGTATACAACATTACCTTTTGCAATTAAATCATCATGTTACATCCTTATATAAGCCTAATGTCAAATATAGGTTATAAAGGATTAAACTCCTACAAGGGATATATGACCCATACATCAATGATATGTGTAACCCAATTACATGGAACAAGGGAAAGGTGGCACACACCACTTAACCTGTCCCAGAGTGATGTGGTATTAAGGTGGTATGTCACATGGTACCATGTGGGGTCCATATGGGTGCCACACAACATGACATAAAGAAAACTTTAAACCGGCCCAAATAGGGTAAATTTTTATATCAACGAGATTGTCTTGATGAAATTATTGCACAAAAAAAAAAACTACACATTGAAAACTAGATTATTGTAGTGACCACCTTTGCTTATCAATGCAGATAAGGGGGTGTGTTGCATGGTCCATATGAAAAAATTATGCCTCCCACTAGTTGAACTACTATATTGACCACCATGGTATGAGACAATGCCACATTATCCCCCATTAATCATGCATATGGGGAAATCCACATGTGGAATTTAAAGAAGACTTTAGAAGGTATAAACTTGTAAGTCTAGTTGAGGGTTGAGGGAGTCAATTGTTACCCCTATTTGGATATTGATCCATTTTAAATATCAAGCCACTAGGAGAAGTAGGGGCTCCATTTTATGCTATTATATTTAATTCCATAGTTGAGCATAGCAATTGGGAGTGGGAAGTTAGAGAGAAGAATAGACGGTGTTAAAGCTCTATAGCATCCATAGAGCCCATAGTTATTATGTAACCCCATACAGATTACCTCTTTCTTTGTACTTGCATATTTCCATACTAGAGAAAAATGAGTCATAAGTTATAACAACCTCACCTTCTAGCTGTGTTTTCTCAAATAAGGGTTTCCTGGAGAAAACTTGGGTTTATTATGGATGATGTGTGTATAAAATCAATTATTAATGAATATGATATCTAAAGGATAATAACCTACATAGTGTAGATTTCAGTAATTGTATCAAATTTGTTGTGATGAATTGTTCTAGTGGAATATCAATAGTGGTTTACAGTAAAATTATTGTTTTTCTTGGGTTGGAAAGGAAGGAATTCACCAACCCTTTGTCACTGGTGGCATTAGGTTGATAGTATGTCCATTGTTTCTAGGCTATGGAAGGATAGTATGGTGAAGAAGGATATTATGGTTGTTGGTTAGTCTAAAAACTATTATAAAATTATGAAAGACCTTGAATCATACCTTGGGGTCAAGTTTTCCATGGTTAACTTCAAGAAACAAATAAAAAATGTTATACTTCCTCAATAGTCCCCTAATACACGTCTTTTACTCCAAGAAAGGATAGGCACTTGGTAGTAGCATCATTTTGTTCACAAATTATATACAGTTCGAAATTATCCAATGGAAATTATTTGAGAGGATATTTCTTTCTACACTTTAAAATATGGATGGTGCTTATTCTTCCTCCTATTTCATTTTTATCTGAAATATATCAAACTTCGAACTTAGAGAACTGAGAGTATCAATTTTAAAACTATTCAAGAAGTTACCAATTTCATCCTAAATCCTCCTCCAGTTACTAATTTTGTGATTCTAGCAGCAACATCTTGAATGCCCTTCCCATGATTTTAACTTCCTTGTGAATACTTTCTAGATAAATCACATATTTCTTGAAGTTTTAGCTTAGAAGTATCTCCTCCTCCCACTAGATTTAGGAGTTCCAAACCTTCATCCTTAATTTTTCCTATCAACATAGTTTGTTGAGTGCCCTTATTGAGCTAGATTTGATTATATATATATATATACAAAATACATTCAAATATTTCCATATTATCTTCTAAGGCCTCATATTATCTTTCAACTATTTTAAATATTTCTTCACCTAAAGCTCTTTCCTAACAATAGTATCGATATTTCTTGAGGAATGCTTGATTTATTTCTTCATACATGCCAATATAATTTGTATATGTCCCAATGAACTAGTTCAAAGATGAATTCTTGAAGGTGGAGAGAGATAATTTATGCTTTTGTGCATCCTAAGTACAGTCGCAACTTCTATATAAGACATTGAATTCAAAGAGAAAGGTACCTAAATATTCACTAGGAAGGCTATTGAAGATTGGAAGTGATGATTAAAATATATTTTCATAGGTATTGTTCCTTACTCTCTACTTATAAAATAAAAAGTTTTAGCTTCCTCATAACTTGATCCAATTATATCTACATGGCCCATTTTATTCAAGGGGGGCTTCTCTTGTGCTAGAAATACTTTAGCATTTGCAAAATATTCTAGCTTGTGAACTAGACTATCATGGTAATAAGGTTCTTAATGTACATTGATCAGTTCTTCAATTCTTCTTTTGGTGATAAGAATAAAATGTACCTCTAATAAAGAAGTAGAATCCATATCTACTTTAGGTGTATGTTTCTTGGTTTGATCCAAACAAGAACTTACCTAGACTCCTCTCCTCTTTCTACTAAACATGTAAAACCATTAATATGACAAGGGCTTCTTACTACACCTTGTCCTCATTCACTTCAATTTCTATCTCTGGTCATAAATTTATATACTTTTTATTCTATATGAAAAGTAATTCATATGAGATATTGTAGGGAGGATTGTTGACTATTCCTATAATGCAAACCCATTTCCATGTTCTATCTAACTTCTTAATTCTCAACCCCTTTTTACACATCCCTAGCAATACAAAATTGACAAGCCTACTATATACCGTGTTTATCTCTAATGAGATACATTAAAAAATTACCACATTAGTTATCCACATAGTGCTTGCTTGCTTGCAAGGTACCATGCAAAATAGATGCAAGAAGCTAGAATTATTAAGTTAAGTTTTAAATACAATTTATTTATTATCTAGAAATACAATTATAAGAAGTGAATTGATTTAAATCATATGATAATGGGAAATTAATCCATAAAAGTACTAAATAGTTAACCATGTTCTAGCAAATGATTATATGTTATACAACATGCATTCATATTGAAATATATATCATACTATAGAAAATGATTTATCAATTAAAAAAACACATTTAAATAATATATAGATTGAGTGATCTATAGAAATATGATAAAGAACAATATACAAAGAAAGTCAAAACATGGTTCCAACACTACACTAACTATATATAGCACATACATATCCAGAGTCACCCTACCTATGGAAAGGTATGTGATAAAGGAACTTTCAACAAATAACGATCACTAGTAGTGGATATAAGTTTATAAAGTCATACAAAGAATGAAAGAAATAATAAGAATGATAAAACTACGTGTAAATAGGAAAAATAAGCAAAGATGTAAAAACCATAGCCTTCTATTAACATCTACATCTTTTGAATAACATAAGATGAGGGTTCACTTTTACCATCACAACCTCTTAACAAATTAGACATGTCCAAAGAAAAAAATTCCTAAAAAATTGAGATTCCAAGGTAGAGTCTACTTATAAATAGGAAATTACAAACAAATTAAGTGATTTTCTTCCACAATGGTCTGATCCACAATATGGCTTATAACATAACATAACTTCTTTTAATTAAGATATCCACAAATAGTTTGATTAATATAACACCTCCTTCACTAATGTTGTATCCCATCTAGAAAATAGAAGTTTTTGGAACCTTCTATGAGCTGCTCCATAACAAATCTCTTGATTTTGCTTCTAAAAATGAGTTTTTTTTATTAACCCTCAATTTTGCAACAACAAAAATCTAGAACAATGAAAGGTGTCAATGGAGCATCTTCTCAAATTGTTCAAAATGTTTTATAACCTACTACAAGCCACTCCATAAAAATCTCCTGATTTTGTTGCCCAATATGAGTTATATCTTAACCCTCAATTTTGCAACAATATACATCTACAATAGTGGCATGTGTCAATGGGGAATCTTCTTAAAATATTCAAAATATATATCCATAGAAACTTTCCCATGGTATTATCTCACCCAAGGATTCTTAGAAATATTGGTTTCATAGCAAACTATCAAACTTATAGCATTTACCCTATTATGTAACAAATATTGTCCTATGATTTAGTTACAAGGAATATAAAATCCCCTTTTACTATTAGGATTTAATAAAATCTATTACTTTAAAAGGACAAAATATTTTTTCACTAATTCGCCAACATGGACTTATGGAAATCAATCTCCATAGTTTCATTACAGAATAATATAATCTATCAACCCACATCAATAATGAATGGTAGAATAATAATCCTCATATAACTAAATTGCATGGATAACATTTACATGCCAAAAACTAGTAATTTGGCTTCCTAGGAATCCCACATATATTTGCACACTAAATCCAAGGTTTATATAGCTTTAACATATTTCAAGATAATTATATTGTCCTATAGTAATATATTATTATGTAGATTTCAAACCCTTTAAGCCCCATAAGCACCCTTTCGTTCCTCTCTTGTCGAATCACAACCCCCTTGTATTTCATCCTTCTCTATTTACAACTAGTGATGTATTTTATTATCCTTTTCTATTTACAATTAGTGATGCATTTTATTATTAGGAATCAATTAATAATATTTAAATGTTACATCACTTTGGCCTTAGCCACTCATCAGGTAGATATTTACATACTTCTAATATAGGGATCAAATATGGGTTTTACAATCATGTCATGTATATCAAGTTGATTACTTAGGTTATAAAAGTATACCTATTTCGTTTGTAAAATTTCAAACTTACCATCCTTAAACAATAAACACACATATTCTCTAAAGATATAAATTTTTGATTGTGTAAATGAGAAAAGTAAAGTGTACACATTTTTTGTACAAAGTTGAAATAACTTTCCACAAAAAAAAAGAAAAACACACATATTTCAATAAGTTATGGCACTCAATTAATAATAGATTATTATGCATTGTAGGATGTGCATACCTCTACATTTAATCTCTTTACCCATTATTTGTATTTATAAAAGACCAACCTTGGAATTAAAATCCCATGGGATGTTGTCATTTTCAAAATGTATTTTATAGCTAGTTTTAACTGTAGAATGTACAAAGTGATGTCCAATTCAAATTAATAGTTTATAAAAATTAGAGTAAGCAAGAAAATATAAGCAAATGGAAAAAAGGCTTATGTGATCCTCAACACATTGTATTGATTTCATGATATGGATTTATAGCACATCAATTTGACCATTATAGATCTAGATCCCACTGACAACTTATTAGTGGATTATGACAACACTTCATCAAAGATAAAGACTACAACTTATGACAATTATATTATGGGACTTTATGATTTTCTAAGGACTCGTAGTCTAACATGTCCTCGCTCAATCACAAGTTTAAATATTTATACTAGTAACTTGTATCATTTTCAATCTAAAACTATTGAATTGAGCTTTGATGAAGATATGCCTAAAAAATTGCCCATATTTGGAAGTGAACAACTACCATGTCTAAACATTTCCATACTTTTTCTTAATCATAATAATAATTGGTTTTATATATCTTGGAAAAGATCAATTTCTATGTTGGAATTCCCAAATGATGAATAAATCTTGATTTACTAATAGGAATTTGAATCTTGAAGATTGACTATCATCAATGATATATGATATTCCCACTATCATATGTAAGTTGTGAATTTTTCTAAATGGATTTAGCTTAAGCTTTGGATTCTTCTATTCTTCAATGGCTCGTGGTTGAAAGGATCCAAGTTAGAGCTTAATATTCTTGATGTGGTGGTTTTGTTGTTTAACAAGTAACTATATTTTCTTCTTTTGATGGTTCTTATAATTGGCCAATAATTAATTTCACTCTATTTGGTGATTTTTCTAGTTGACCACTAACCATATTCCATTGAAATTGATGGTTTAAGGTTTGCACTAACCATTTTCACTTCAACAATGTCGTAGTTTTGGATGAGAACTAAATAATTTTATTTGAATAATCTAGTGGTTTTGTTTTATTGCTAACCATATTCACTCTCCTCCTTATGGTGTAGGAGAGGTTATTTTCATAAATGTGCACCCCCCTTGAGGTGTGGAGAGTACCATATTTGACTTCAGAAAACATATAGAATTGGATCTAGACCATGGACAAAATCATCTAGGACAATTTCTTGATATCCTTTTCCTTTTTTTGTTCCTTCTTTTTTCTACATATTTTCCTTTGTCTTGACTATCCTACAAGACATATGCATCTTCTTTACATCTTTATTCCATCTCTAAGAATTTATCCATCCATAATGGAATTTTTTCTTAACCTACTTTTTCTTTCGACATCTTTTTGATAAGTGATTTTTATTCTCATAATGAATAAAAGGATGAAGATCAAAACATCGATTATTTATATGACCAACTATTTGATAATGTTGGAACTTCTTATCAAGATTTTTAACATGTTCAAGAACTAAACTAGTTTGGAGTGATTAGGAATATGCTAGTTATTTCCTTTGTCATATCCTAAACCATGTCAATTTTTATTAAATGATAGTTATTCCCAATGTCTAACAACTATCTTGGAAATCTCTTCATGTTGTTATTTTGCTTCTTTACATTCACAACTGTTGTTGCTAGCATTTTTTTCTTTTTCTTGCGACTCATCTTCAATCACTATTTCCTTCATCAAATGACTAGAATATTTCATCTCCATCAAGTGTTATGTATCACAATGAGCATTGGGTATCTACATTATGTCATATGCATCACAAGTCACATCAACCTTTTGTTGATATCATATATATCACATGTTGCATCAATATTTTGGATAAGTTCATTTATATCACAAGTTGCATTAATGTTTTGTATTAGATCCTATGTGTTACAAATTGCACTAGCCTTAGCTACAAATTTGCATTATGTCATTGACTTGATTCTTATTTTCTCTTAATCTTATCTAAAATACATCAATCAATTGATCCTTCATATTTGTTTGGTCTTGAAGATCATTAAACCAACTATGCAATTCATTTTTATCATCTTGTAATTCCTTGACTTCCTAAGTTGCAATTTGTAAATGTTTTTCTATCATGCCCATCTTTTTCAAATTCATTTTCATGCTCACTTGTACTCACTCTCTTGATTGCATGCTTATTTTTCATGCTTTCTTGTAGTTTGTTTCTTTATGTCACACTCACTTGTACTCACTCGCTTGATTATATGCTTATTTGTCATCCTTGATTATACTTTGTTTCTTTATATCACACTCACTTGTACTCACTCACTTGATTATATGCTTATTTTTCATCCTTGATTCTTCTTTGTTTCTTTATATCACAATCACTTAATTTTAAGTCACCTTAGGATGTTGAGTCCTACCATCCATGCACCCCAAAGTGTGATAACAATATCTTAAAAATTGACCTCCTTCTTCTTCAATTTTAAGTAAGTCCCAATTGATTTTTAACTTGAAAAACATTTTATTTCCTTAAAAAGATCTACAACTTTAAGCTTCTTAATATGTATCCTGACAAATTGAAAGTAAATTCCAAAACCAAATACAAAATAAAATATTACACAAAGAACAACTACAAATGTCCTATAACTCACTTATTTAATTTCAAAAGGTTATGAAACAAAAGAAAAAAAATAATAAAAAAAATCTAAATATGATATTAATTTTACAATAATAATGGGCCAAAAGACTTTCTTCCTTTAAAAATTATAACCAACCTCCTTTCACAAATACAAAATATTTCTAATTTTTAAAATTTAACATTATAACTCATAAAATATGAGCATGCCCTCTTTTAAAAATAATAATAATCTTTAGAATGCACATCAATCCTTTTATATCTACCTTTTTATAAAGGGAACAACAATTTTATGTGTTCGGGAACATATTCATATTGTAACAAGGGATGCTTTAAATTTAAGTAATAAAAAATTCCAATATTTACGCTTATATCCTACTTACTCTTTAATTGTATCCAAAAAGGATTTACCAAGTAAATATATATTTACTTTTTTATAACTTTAAAAGCAATACTGTGCCATTAGAGAGGTATGCATGGAAGCACTTATGAGTGAATTTTTCAATACTCGTGATTTTGTGTGATAGTGTTGGAATCAAAAAATAGGAAAAATCCTTTGAAATGGTAATCACCGATATTTCATGGTAGGAGGAATGGAGCACAGAAGTTGATGTCAAAAACCTCTCCATGGAGAATATGGAGAATATGCTACTCGTTCAAGTCTATTGCCAAATGGTCATTGCCATGTGGGATAAGAAACGTTGCTTTGCGATGAGCACCTTCAACTGCAGAATTATTCCTTCTCCCTCATATAATATTCAGTTCCACATTACAAAAATTTGGAAAGAAAACCTCAAAACTCAATTGTTAGTGCTTGCTTTTCTACGGACTATAGCAATTGTTGTGTATCAAAGTGTGTTGATTTTCTAATATTTTTTTGATTGTTTTACAATTTTAGCTAAAGTTTTGAGAAAATGTTTAATATTCATATTTATCCGTAAATTCAAAAAATAAAATTATAATTTTATGGAAACGTTATTTTTAATTTTCAATTGGTTGAGTGAATTCTGATGGGACATATTTCTCCTCATGGAGGGTGTGTTATTTTTGGTATTTTTCAACGCTGACAAATAATTTTAAAATAAAAAAAGACTCATTTTGTGAGTGGTCATTTTATTGGTGAGTGCTCTGACACTGACACTGTTATGCTACTGCTATGCCCAATGATGTCAGAACTAACATGGTTATGGGTCCTTTATGTAGACGAGGAGGGAGGAGGGCTAAACGAGAATGAATATCCAATTAATATTATTAGTAGACTTTTCCTTGTGCGGAGCTTTCACTATGAGGACGCTAAAAAAACTACAATTATTATGTTTCATTGTGCAGAGGAAGCTCTACACAATGTTGAGATTCGCCCCTTGATTTCTAAGGTGGTGGAATACATAAAGTGATTCACCATATTTGAGGCATTTGTCTTTGTGTATGTTAAATTTGGTTCATATAATGGCCACAAACAATTCAATAACTAGAAATTCCATTTCATTGTTTCTTACATTATGAAAACTATGATTTCTTCAGAGAACTGTATACTGGTGGAGTATCATTACAATCAAATTAATGTCTCCACCCTCGATGTGTTCAACATGGTTGTTGAGAGCCTATTTGTTAGGTTTCTATAATACTAGTGTAGTCCCTTATTGTTATTGCTAGTGCAAACTCCTTATTGTTATTGGTGTGCCCATTTAATCCCCATATTGTTATTATTATGCCCCATAGAAGCCCACTATTGTTATTGTTGTTCCCTTACATTATTATTGTTATGTAGGCTTTGATTATATTATGACCCCTTAGACTCCTATATATAGAAAGGAGGTATTTTCATTTGTATCATCCAAGAATTGTTCATTTATGTAATGTAAATGAGGTTTCCCTCTCGAAGAGGATAGCTTTTAAGTTGTTGATCTATATATTTATGAGTTGGTGGCATAACATTTCGTATCAGAGCTTTGGATTCTAGGGTTTCACTGCTTCAAATAGATCATTGTGGAATTTTCGCTATAACTTTTTCTCTATGAAACTTCATATTGGTGACAAGGTACTCAATGAAAATCATGATGAGGATAAAAGGAATACAAATTATGATTTTAGATACTCACATAGTGGGTTGAAGACTAACCATGTTCCATAGATCGATATGAGGAAGTTTGATGGCAAGGATCCGGTGACATGGATACTACATTTCTCTGATCTACATGATGTGTCGAACACATAAAAGGTATGCATTTCATCTTTATTTTTAGAACAAAAATAATTTGTATGGTATCAATGACTTTGTTCTCGTAAACCACTTGAAAATTGGTTAATTTTTACATAGGAAGTGATAGCACATTATGAGGATTCAAAGAGAAACACCTTATTTAGCCAATTGACAAATCTCAAACAAAAGGGTTCAATGGTGGAGCACATTGAGGACTTCCAAAAATTGAATATAAGGGTAAATAATATTCCATAGGAGCAATGGATTGATGTATTCATAGGGAATTTAAAGGAAAACATCCAACATGAGGTTCCCCTTTGGGAACCTGATTCATTGGAGAGGGCATTTAGGGTGGCAAGAAAAGTTGAAAGCAAAATTATGGAAACAAGGAAGTCTACACTCACAACTACAAAGATGTAGGTGTTTCTCCTAGCCGTTAACAATCTACAAGGTTGACATCACAACAATTGGAAGAAAAATAAGCAAAAGGGCGGTGTTATAGTTGTGATAGAAAATACAGTAAAGGTCATAAGTGCTCTGAGAAGAAATTATTTTACATAGATTGTGAAGAGGAGGAAGAAAAGGAACAAGAAACTTCAAAAGAAGAGAATATACACCAGGAACCAACCTCATAGAAAAATAAATGAATCTGACTATATCTTGTAATGCATTTGCAATAATTACCACTCCTCAAACTCTCAAGATAGAAGGACAAATCAAGAAGAAAAAGGTAATAATGTTGATTGATTCAGGTAGTACCCATAATTTTATTCATTGTAAGGTAGTCAAGGAATTGAATTGCTTCCTATATCCATCACCAGAGTGCCAAGTGATGGTTGCAAATGAAGGAACTATAAATTGTTCTGGAAAGTGTCATAATATCAAGCTAACCATGGGGGAATATGTATTGAATAGTCCAATACTTTCCATTCCAATGGGTGGTGTTGATGTTGTACTAGTAGTCCAATGGTTACAATCTTTGGGTACAATAACTTTTAATTTTCAAGAATTTTTTTTGAAATTATTTTGGAAAGGAAAAGAAGTTGAATTAAGGGGTATCGCAGGGAAACCAAGAAAAATAATCATCTCTAATGGCATGACAAAGATTCTAAAGAAAGAACAACGAGACGTAATTGCACAATTATTCTCACTAGAGGTTCAAACATCGAAATTATCTATTTCTCCATATCTCCAAAAAGTCTTGGAAAATCATTCCAAGGTATTTGAGACTCCCAAAGGTCTCCCTCCTATTCTTGATCATGATCATGTTATTCGTTTGATTCCTGGAATTGTTCTTCCAAACATTAGGCCTTACAGATATCCATATGCCCAAAAGAGTGAAATTGAACACATGGTTGCAAAAATGCTAGGGGATGGTATAATTCAACCTAATCAAAGTTCATTCTTTGCTCTAGAAATATTGGTGCACAAGAAGGATGGATCAAGGCGTGTGTTTCTAGATTATAGGGAGCTCAACAAGCTCATTATTAAATATAAATTTCTCATTCCTATCATTGATGAATTGTTGGATGAATTACATGGAGAAATTGACTTCACCAAGTTGGATCTTCATTTGAGATATCATCAAATTAGAATGAAGGTTGAAGACATTTCGAAAACAACATTTAGAACTCATGAGGGTCATTATGAATTTTTGGCCATGCCTTTTGGCCTTACCAATGCACCTTCAACATTTCAAGGTTTGATGAATTCCATTTTCAAACCCTTCCTTAGACAATTTGTGTTAGTATTTTTTTATGATATACTAATCTATAGAAAGTCTTGGAAGGATCATATTCAACATGTTAACAGGGTGCTCAAACTATTGGAGGAGAAACAATTATATGGAAAAACCTCCAAATATTTCTTTGGAGTGTAGGAGGTGGAATATCTAGGTCATATTATATCACATGAGGGTGTTAAGGTAGACCCTAACAAAATTAAAGCTATTAAGGAATGGAAAATCCCCACAACCATAAAGCATATTCGAGGATTTATCGAGTTGACAGTGTATTATCACAAGTTTCTTAAGAATTATGGGATAATAGTAGCACCTCTAACAACATTACTGAAGAACGATGCATTTTTTTGGACTCCTGAAGCAACCAAGGCCTTTGAACATATTAAAGAGAAAATGTGCCAAGCACCGGTCTTAGTTATGCTAGACTTCATAAAAACATTTATTGTGGAATGTGATGCCTCAGGAAATGGAATAGGTGTTGTTTTAATGCAAGAAGGAAGACCCATTGCTTTTGAATGTCGTCCAATCAAAGGAAAGTATTTACATAAGCTTATTTATGAGAAGTAAATGTTGTCAATACTACATGCACTAAAGCAATGGATACCTTACCTAATGGGAAGACACTTCAAGGTAAAAACAAATCATGATAGTCTTAAATACTTTTTGGAACAAATATTATCTTCAGAAGAGAAACAAAAATGGGTTACAAAGATGTTGGGTTATGACTTCGAAATCATCTATAAAAAATGGAAGAAAAATGTTGTTGCATATGCACTCTCAAGAAAGGATGAGGATGTAGAAGCATTGCCTTGTGCCATTTCTATTGTCCAACTAGATTCGATAACCGAATCAAGGGATGAATGGAAGAATGATGAAAAAGCATGGATACTCATTCAAAAGTTGCAGCAAGATCCCAACACATCTGATACATTTAGCTGGAAAAATGATTCATTATGGTACAAAGATAGCTTATACCATTGTAAGAATTCCCAACTCAAACGAAAGATTCTTTTGGAATTGCACACCTCTCCCTTAGGAGGGCACTTAGGGATTTTAAAAACTTACCACAGGGTCAAGAAGAAATTCTTTTGGGATGGCCTTAATTCTAATATAAAAAAAAATTGTGGCGAAATGTTTGGTTTTCAAACAAAATAGATTTGAGACAATTAAGCCCCTGATTCTGGTACAACATTTATCCATTCCAAGTCAAAGTTGGGAGGAGGTCTCAATGGATTTTATCATAGGTTTACCCAAGTCCGAAGGAAAGAGTGTCATCATGGTAGTAGTTGATAGACTTACCAAGTATGCACACTTTTATGCATTATCTAGTCCATAAAAAGCCAACATAGATGTTATTGAATTTATAGAAACAATTCAAAACCTACATGGAAACTCAAATATTATTGTAAGCGACAGAGATCCCATTTTCACTGGAAATTTTTGGATGGACTTATTTTCTTGTCTGGGTACTCAATTAGCTCATAGCTCATCTTATCATCCTCAAGCTGATGGGAAAACTGAGATAGTGAACAAATATTTGGAAGGATATCTTCGTTGCTTTGCATCTGATAAACAAACACAATGGGTCAAGTGGTTACCTTTGGATTAATGGTGGTATAACACTTCCTTCCATACTGCAGCAAAAATGACCCCCTTTACGACACTTTATGGATATCATCCACCATCCATCAGATCACCTTTAAGAGAAATTCATAAGGTTCAAGCAATGGAATATCACATCGAGCATCAAAAACAAGTTCTCCAACTCTTAAAGGATAAGCTCACTTTGGAGTAGAATCGAATGAAACAACAGGCCAATCAACATCGCAACAAAAGAAGTTTTGATGTCGGCAACTGAGTACTTTGGCTACAACCAAACAAAAAAATGTCCCTCAAGCAAGCTAATAAGCATAATAAATTATCACCAAAGTACTATGGTCCTTGCAAGGTGTTGCAAACGATTGGTACTATGGCATACAAATTGGAGCTTCTTGCATCTTCCCGAGTGCGCCCAATTTTCCATATTTCATGCTTAAAGAAGGTTATCGATGACAAGATCCCAGTTCAAACAATATTCCCAGAACTTGATGAGGAAGGAAAAATCATATTGGAACCTAAAGCAGTCATGGAAACAAGAACCCGACAACTACGAAATCGATCAATTTCAGAGTATCTCATTAATTGGAATAACTTACCCACTAAAGATTCCACATGGGAGGATAAGAATTTTATAAAGAAGCATCCAGAACTACTCAATCATTGAGGACAACATTTTTTGGAAGGAGAGGGGCATGTTAGGTCCCTATAATACTAGTGTATCCTCTCTTTTTTATTGTTAGTGTAGCCCCCTTATCGTTATTCTTGTGCCCATGTAGTCTCCATATTATTATTATTGTGCCCCATAGAAGCCCACCATTGGTATTATTGTGCCCTTACATTATTATTGTTATATAGGCTTTGATTATATTGTGACCCCTTAGACTCCTATGTATAGAAAGGAGGTATTTTCATTTGTACCATCTAAGAATTGTTCAATTATATAATGTAAAGGAGGTTTCTCCCTCAAAGAGGATAATTTTTAAGTCGTTGATCTATCTATTTGTGAGCTGGTTGCTTGACACTATTCACTAATTTTTCAGTTGAAGTGGCACCAGATCTAATATCACTTCATCAATTCCTTAAATTGATGTAAGAAACAATATATATTGAAATGATTTATCATCAACATTCTGTAAGGTTGTCCTCATTCAATGGTTTTTTTTCTTTGAGATAATTATGTAATAGTTTATTCTTTATATAATAGGAAAAATTTATAATGCATGGTTCATATATACTAATATACTTCCAATAATAAAATATTTCTTTCTCCATAGCATCCAACCAAATTAACTTTATCCCATTAACAATTATAAGGAGAAGCAACAAAAATTTCAGTATTGGATGCAATATAATAATAACAAAAAACTATTGAAAGTTGTGATATTCAAGAATTTATAAGCAGACAACCATATTTCGTCTAAATCAAAACGACCATTTCAAATACAATTCTTTTTAAGTTGAATTCCATAGGGACTTGTATAGAGGTTTTCTTGTGCAGAGCATTCACTATTCAGAAAGCTCCACACAGTGCTTGTGCACACAAACAAAGTTAAGTCTATTTGTGTTGAAATGAATGTTTGTGGCTTATTTGTACTCCAATTCATAGTGGATCCAATCATGTATTGCTAGAATTTTTGGCATTTGATTCTATATCTATTTCATTTATGGTGCCTGCCACCCTCACCCCCATCAATTGCCAATATCTCAAGCAATGTGGTAGCGATCACTAAGTTCATGTGAGCAGCATTTACCCTCACTCCTAAATACTTCAAAGTAGTTGTGATTAGTAGTAAATGGTGGGCGGATACGGGTGTGCCTAGATGAGTGGCATCCATTGATTGAATGTTCCCCCTCTCTACTCCTTTCTAACTGGCCTTAAGTGAAGTTTTCATAAGGGGGGAGAGAGGGTTGCTCGGTTTCTTGTGCAGAACAAATCATAACATCAACAGAGGATACTAAGAAATGTGGAGGATGTCGAAAATTGGTATCAATGTCCAACTAGTTTTCCTCAACCAGTTCCATTGGACAATCCACATACTATGGATATGAATAGTCCCATCCACCAAGCAAACTAGTTCATAATGACCATTACTAGTGCCATATAATGAGCTAGAAACATACCATTGCATATGCATAATCCATTGACTAGATTCTCATAGTGCCCAATTTCCGTGAGCTCCATTTTTAGTGTAATTATAGTCCAAGATAAAATTAGATCAGTGGTACGGAAGAGTAGTACCACTTGACTTTCATCAACTAATTATCCTTCTTGTGGACATTAGATCTCATATGTGTTTCAGGCGTCAAGTGCGCACTGGAATGGACATTTCATAGAAACACTCCAAAACATAGGGGAAGCGCACATAGAGACTAAGTAAAGAAGTTTAAAAAGTAAATGTTGAGAATCAATAATATATAACTTGGTTCTCATACCATACCGACCTAAAGAATCGATTCAGATATGTGTTCAATCGAAAACATATAATTATCCTGAATCATTCTAATTGCCCCATTCATACTCATTATTCTCATTAACAAGACTCGTTAATATCATCAATACGTAAAGAAGTTGACGATTGATTGAGTGTCGACATGAAGGAAGCGGGTGTGGTAGAGCAATCAGTTTGTCAGGCCCATAACCTAAAGTACTTAAAATTAAACCTCCTATCTCATTACTTCAGTAAGTTAGGCCTGGGATTTTGAGGAGAATACAAGTCGAACCACTACATTTCGTTGGGTAGGAGAATCAGTCATTTGGTCGGCCTACCCCTGAACTATACCCACCATCTCCAACCCTTCATATTCTCATACCACCACTTCTTACTAGTTCAACACCTTTCCCTGAAAAAAGGATCCTTCTATTTATTGGCCTACATTCTTCTGAACAAAAAAAAAAAAAAAAAAACATCTAATTGGATCAAGAATACACCTGAAAAGTTCAGCAATGGGATTGGGGGATCGATAATTCGACAAAGTGGAACAAATACAATGAGGGACATTTGGTTGGTCTCATTACCTAGACTCGCAAATGTATTTTATCCACGTTTTCTTCACTTCCTTCCATATAAAAAACGAAGACAAACACATTTTAAAAATATGGTGATAAAATTGCAGTTACTCAAGAAATTTAATCTAAATCAAGAGACACAATTCTACTCTACTGCTCTACGAAAATTAATTCACAATTTATAACAACATTCACAAACATGAAATAAGAAAAACCACACATGCACAATATTTTTCTAGGGGAACCCAACTGGGAAAACCCTCAAGCCTCTTTGCACTAATCAGATGAATAGAGAATGTATTACAATTATTTTCCCGCTCTAAGCACAACTTGCAAGTGAAAAACCTATATCTCTACTCAATGAGAAGCTCTGACCCAGACTTAGTCAATTTGTTCATATGCTTGAGCCCTTATTTTCTTGCGTAAATCCTAAGGAATTAGCCCCTATTTTTAGGAATTTTCCTCCAATTAATTGTGCAATTCCCAAGGTTGGATCTCTAACTGCATGCAACACATGTACACTCAAGACTAGTCTACAACTAATGTTACATTACCTTGGAATCTCCACAGCAGATGGGGAACTCAAATTCTCTGCATACATTAGATATTTTTGGTTGATTGATTAGTTAACTGGATGATCACCGAGTTGGACTGTTTTCCCACTACACAACTAACCTCCAACTAGTTCAATCAATAGTTAGAACTAGTTAAATTGAATACAATTAGAAATAATTGAATTGAATTACTAAAATTTAGCAATCACACATGTTTAATTAAACTCTAAGCCTTCTAAATCGAATTTATAGAGCTAACTGAGTGACAAGAGCCATGTCACCTCAATTAACTACCTCCAAGTTGTATGTTGATGTGGAAATTCGAATTTTCTCAATTTGACCAAGGCAAAGTCAAATTGAGACTTCTTACTACACTTCTCAACACTCCCTCTTAGCAAGAAATGGATTATCAACGACCCCTATACTGCACCTATGGAATTCAGACTTCCCTCTTGACAAAGCCTTTTTTAAGATGTCAGTATCTTATTCCTCTTTCAGAATGTATTGTAATAGCATTATCCTCCTCTACGCACAACCCCGTAAATGATGATACCAAACATCTATATGCTTGGATAGATCGTGAAATAATGAATTCTTAGAGAGATTAATGCAACTTTGATTATCACAATATATCACAATTGGATCCATCTCCTAACCAAATAGTCCCACAAGTATCTTTCTCATCCATATCACCTCACATGTTGCTTGAATTGCAGCCTATAGAAATTCCCACTGTAGATCAACAGATTATGCAATATACTAAAGCAAAATACAAGATCTACTTCTACAACAAACTTTGCAAAAGCTTAACCGAATATGAGCATGATCAATTTAGAAAACATATAACTGAGAGTGAGAAATAAATCACACATAACAGAGAAGAATAACCTGGGGAAATCCTCAGCCTAAAACCCCAAACTTTGTACTATCATACAAGTGGAAATATGTTCAAGTTACAAAAAGAATTAGCTCTCAAGCTATCCCGCTCTCTCTGCAATCAAACAATATAGCTCACAGACTGAGTAGACACAAGATATGCCTTTCCTCAGCCCTCCAAGCCTCCTATTTCCTTGCGCAATTTTTCTTGGGGTCCAATGATGCCACCTATGTGATTAGCCTCATCACACACTCAATAAACTAAAAAGGTAATTGTGCAATCTCCAAGGAATGAATTCCTTCTGCATGCAAGAGATATCCTCCATGGAATATTCCTGCAATTGATAGTACACTATCCCATCATCTGATCTCAACTGGGTCTTTTTCTGAACTGACATGCATGAGTTATTTATGATAGAATATTCATTTATCTGAAGTGCAGCAGTTACATGCATGCATGCATTAACTAAATGAACTCACAATTAGTTCAACAAACTATTTGAACTAATCTAACTGAACTTGACTAAGTTAACTGAGCCAACTAATTACAACTCAATATTATAACTCATCCTTATCTCTTTAATTGATGGATAAATTCCTCAATAAATGGAGAAACTGTTGCATGTCCCCACATAGACTTCATGTTTGATTTTCTACAACAAATTAACTCAAGGTGAATTAATTAATTATTTTACAAACAACTTCTAAGATCAAATTCTAATTTTTACTTCTCTTTTTAGTTTAGGAACTAACTAAAATAGGAAGGTATCCCGAAATTCTATTTATAATAGTACTAAATTTATCAATTCTATATTTAGCATTTCTTGTTGCTATTTTCAACACTCCCTCTCAACAAGAAAGGGATTATCAGTAACCGCAATCCTGTCTCTGTGGAACTCAAACTTGCATTTTGACAATGCCCTAGTCAAAATATCTACATCATGTTCCTCCACTGAAACATGCAACAACAACATGATCCTCTTGACCATACAGTCTCGAAGATGGTGATACTGGATATCAATGTGCTTGGACCTGTCATGAAAAACTGGATTCTCAGAGAGTTTGTACAACTTTTATTATCGCAGTAGATCACAGTTGGATCCATCCTCTGACCAAAAAATCCCACTAAAATCTTTCACATCCAAATGGCCACACATGCAACTTGACTAGCAACCATGTATTCAGCCTCTGCTGAGCTAAGTGCAACTAACCTTTGTTTCCTATTGTACTAGGAAACTACAACTTAACCAAGGTTGAACATTCCTATAGAAGTGCTCTTCTGATCTAATGGACTCCCTACCCAATCCACATCTGTGAAGCCTTGAAGCTTCACTCCCTTTATTCGTCTGTATCACAATCCAAACTGAGATGTGCCTTGGAGGTATCTCAGCACATGCTCGCTGCCTTCCAAAATAGCTTGGTAGGCTAAACCGTATCTTGACTCATCTGGTTCATCGGAAAGCATAAGTCTGGTCATGTGTTCACTAGATACATAAATGAACCCACAAGCTACCGATAAACACTAGAAACTACTATCTCACCTGAAGTAGCATCCTCATTCCTCCAGTTCCCAGCTAGAAGAGTCTGCATGGGCTTGCACTTCTCCATGTGAAAGCACTTGAGTATCTCATTGACATACTTTCCTTGAGACACAAATACTTCACCATCTCTCTGCTACACCTCCATGCCTAGAAAGTAGTGCATAAGACCCATGTCTTTCATTTTGAACTCTCTTGCAAAGTCCTCCTTACAATATTGTATCAGCTGATCATCACCTATCAAAATCAAATCATCGACATAAAGAACAATGATCAATGGTTTACCTTCTACCATGATGTTGTAAAGGCTTGCATCTGCTTCACTCTTGGTGAAGCCCAACCGAGTGAAACAACTGTCGATCCTAGTGTACCAAGCACAAGGTGTTTGCTTCAGCCCATATAAATCTCTCTTGAGTCGGCACACATGCAACTCACAATAAAAGTTCTCGAAACCCTCTGGCTACTCAATGTACACCTCCTCCTCAATCTTCCCATTGAGGAATGACGTCTTCATGTCCATCTGATGGATCTTCCAACCCATCTGAGCTGATAGTGCCAACATTGATTTGATAGATGAGTACCTTGCTACAGGAGCAAAGGTCTCATCGTAGTCGATCCCCTTGATCTGTGAGAAACCTCAGGGAACAAACCTTGCCTTATGTTTCTCAACACTACCATCAGCTGCCTGCTTTACTTTGTAAATCCATCTGGAACAAACCACAGACTTGCCCTGAGGTCTTGGGACAACATCCCACACACTGTTACGAATGATAGAGTCGTACCCCTCTACCATTGTATCAACCCATACTGGTTGCTGCACTGCCTCCTCGAATGAAGTAGGTTCGGTATCTACACACTCCCCAACCAGGGCCATGTACCCAGCGCACCGCTCGAGTGACCTCCTCTGTTTGCACTAAGAAGATGGTTGTCCCACATTCTCCTGTGCATCCAGCATCAAGCTGTCAGCTTTCCTTGAGCGTTTCCACCCATCTATAGAAGTCTCAGCATGAGTGGATGTCTCCACTCCTGGATCCTCTGCATGCGGCTACTCTGCATCAATATGAGGCTCCTCCTCCTTAGGAATTGAAAGTTCCTCCTCTGCATGCAACTTGAGCTCCCTCTCAAGTGATACTCGCATGGCTTTCTGCTCGTCGAACTTTAGATCTCTGCATACCACTGTCCTCTGACTAGTAAGCAGCTACACTCGATAGTTGTGGGGTGTATCCATGTACCCCACAAGTATTCCCAACTTATTTTTTGGATCTAGCTTCGTCGAGACATCTTTGGTCACATGACAGTAGACTGATGATCCAAAGATTCGGAACTAACTCAAATATGGTCACCTCCCGAAAAAGGCCTACATAGGTGTCTTCATTCCCAGTATACGGGGTGGGCTTCTGTTCTGCAAGTATACTGCTGTATTGTATGCCTCGGCCCACAAATGCAGTGGTAGTCTCTGGTCATGCAACATCGCTCAAGTTGCTCCCACAATCGATATGTTCTTCCTTTCGGATACCCCATTCTGCTCTAGGTTATGGTGTGCCGTTAACTCTCGTTTAATTCCTTCTACAACACAGAAGTCCTTAAACTGTTGGGAGACATACTCTCCACCATTGTTGCTACACAAGGATTTTATTTTCTTTCCAGATTCTTTCTCTTCCAAGGCTTTAAACTCACAAAACCTCAAGAAGGTCCGATCCTTCTTTTGCATAAATTAGATCCAGTGTCTACGAGAAAAATCATAAAAAAAAATAACATAGTACCTTTGTTTAGTGGTGAAGGTTGTAGAGAAAGGTCCACAAACATCTAAGTGAACTCGCTCCAAGATTGCTCCATATTTACTGTCTCGATCCAGAAAGGAATATTTTGCATACTTACCCAAGGTACAACCTTTGCATGTATTTTTCTGCTCCAATTTTCCCTTGGGAAGTCCAGTAGAAATCTACTGCATGATCTTTAGGGCTCCATGGTGCAAGCGGCCTAGTCTTCTATGCCATAGCTCACCAACATCTTGGCTCTGCACCATTTCAGCTTTGGAACTCAATGCAACATAATCATCTATCTCCAGCTTGTAGAGATTCTTTACTCGAATCCCTATTCGCTTGGTCTGTCCAATACCGATATGCCTCAAGAATACCTTTCCTTTACTAAAGACTATATCATAACCTTTATCTTCTAGCATAGCGACAGACACAAGATTCTTCTTCAGACCCAGTACATACTTTACATCAGTCAGGGTGAGGGGAGCTCCATGCTTCCTCTGAAACACAACCGTACCTTCACTTGAAACATGATACTTTCCATCATCGCCCATCCCGATCTGCATCTAGAGATCCTTCTCCTCCAAGGTACTGAAAAGATTCTTGTCACTTGACATGTGGAATGAAGCTCCACTGTCCAGGTACCACACACATCCCACCATGGATGAAACCATGCATGCGATAAGAGAGAAATCCAACTCAAACTATGAAGCTAGTGCCTCACCATCAGATCCCTTCGAGGATCCCTTCTTGGATTTCTTCTGTGGAAAATTCGTAGCATAATGGCCCACTTCATGACAATGAAACCATCGCACTTTCGATTTGTCAAACTTCTTCCCACCATGGGAAGAACTGGATTTGGAATGGAATGCCTTCCCTTTCCCCTTCCTCGCCTTACTCGCTAAGGCTAGATTTTCCTCATCATCTTGCTTCGATGAGGATCCATCTCTGGTGCTTCTTCTTATCTCCTCCTACATCAGATTCGACCAAAGTCATTCCTAGTTTGGCTTCCATTAACCAAGACTTGGTAGTTATGCCAACTCTTAGGAAGATTGAGGAGTGCAAGACTCACCATGTCATCATTGGCTGTTGTGATCCCTACACCTCCAAGCTCATCTCTACAGGTGGTGAGCTTGTTCAAATATGTAGAGATCGTGTCGCCCTTTTCACACTTTATTTTCTGAAGCTTGCCTTTCAGCACCAGCTTCTTCTGACCATTGCTGCTCTGATATAGATCTTTCAATGTTTTCCACATCAAAAATGGTGTCTCCTTCCCATGGAGACTCGAGACTATGTGGTCTTGAACTCCCTCCAAAAGGATTCTCCTTGCTCTAGCCACACATTTTTTCCATTCTGCCAATTTTGTAGCATCAGTCAGCTTGGGGACTTCTTGATCAATGAAGTCCTTTAGACTGTTATCTTCTAATACTGCTTCCATGCGATCCTTCCAGGCTATATAATTTGAGCTGCCATCAAGGGCATACTCGAGTCTTAAACTGTTGAACGCCATTGGTGAAATTGAGATGTAATAAGAACTCGATTTCTATATTTAGGAACCTCAAACTTCAAACTTCTTGTATACTATTCTTCACTTTGATCACCTTTGCTCTGATACCATGTAGAAGTTCCCACTATAGATCAACATATTATGCAATATACTAAAGCAAAATACAAGATCTACTTCTACAACAAACTTTGCGGAAGCTTAATCGAATATGAGCACGCTCAATTTAGAACACATATAACTGAAAATGAGAAATCAATCACAGATAACACAGAATAATAACCCAAGGAAAGCCTCAGGCTAAAACCCCAATCTCTGTATTATTATACAAGTGGAAATATGTTCAAGTTACAAAAAGAAATAGCTCTCAAGCTATCATGCTCTCTCTGCAATCAAACAACACAACTCACAGACTAAGTAGACATAAGATATGCCTTTCCTTAGCCCTCCAAGCCTCCTATTTCCTTGTGCAGTTTTTCTTGGGGTCCAATGATGCCACCTATGTGATTGGCCTCATCACACACTCACTAAATTGAAGAATTAAATGTGCAATCTCGAAGGAATGAATTCCTTCTGCATGCAAGTGATATCCTCCATGGAATATTCCTGCAACTGATAGTACATTGTCCCATCATCTGACCTCAACTAGGTCTCTGTCTAAACTGACATGCATGAGTTATTTATGAGAGAATGCTCAATTATTTGAAGTGCAACAATTATATGCATGCATGCATTAACTAACTGAACTCACAATTAGTTCAACAAACTATTTGAACTAATCTAACCGGACTTGACTCAGTTAACTGAGCCAACTAATTACAACTCATCTTTATATCTTTAACTAATGGATAAATTCCTCAATCAATGGAAAAACGGTTGCATGTCCCCACATAGACTTCATGTTTGATTTTCTACAACTAATTAACTCAAGGTGAATTAATTAATTATTTTACAAACAACTGCTAAGATCAAATTCAATTTTTTACTTCTCTATTTTAGTTCAGAGACTAACTAAAATAGGAAGGTATCCCGAAATGCTATTTATAGAAGTACTAAATTTAGCACTTCTATATTTAGCATTTCTTGTTGCTATTTTCAACACAGCGATGTATTTATCTTTTTCCGAGTTGAGTGCCACAGAACTCTCCTTCCTATTCTACCAGGAAATTGTTGCGGACCCAACACTGAAAATTCCACCTAACGTACTCTTTTGATCAGATGGGATCCCTACCCAATCTCCATCTGTTAAGCCACACAAATTCACTCCCTATGTTTGTCTATACCTTAATCCATACTAGGTAGTGCCTCTGAGGTATCGCAAGACATGCTTTACTGCCTTCCAATACAATTTGGTCAACCTAGCCATAGCTTGGATTAGTTGGTTGAATGCATATCACATATTAAGTCATGTGTTTACGAACTAGATGTTGGTAAATGGTAGCATTAACCTATTCACCTAAAGTGGCATTCTCCTTCCTCCAGTTGGTTGCTATAGGTGTCTCCATGGGCTTACAACTCTCCATGTGAAATCTTTGCAGTATCTCGGTGACATACTTTCCTTCAGACACAAACAATTCCCCATCACCTTGTCATACTTCCAGCCTAAAGAAGTAGTGCATGAGACCCATGTCTTTCATCTCAAACTCCCTTGCAAGGTCCTCGCAAGAGATAATCAATTGTTCATCAGTTATCTATATTATATCATCAAAAAATAAAACAATGATAAGCAATTTTACTTCTACCAAAATATGATAGAGAATCACATCCACTTCGCTTTTAGTGAATTACAATCTAGTGAGATAACTATCAATATGAGTGTACCAAGCTCTGGGTGCCTATTTGAGACCATACAATGATTGTTTGAGTCTACACACATGAGACTCCCGATCAAATGTCTAAAAACCTTCTGGTTGCTCAATGTACACTTCCTCCTCATTAACACCATTGATAAATGTTGTTTTTACATCGATCTACTGGATCTTCCACCCCATTTGCATAGCCAGTGTAAGAATTGATCTAATGGATGAATAACTTGCTATGGGAGAAAAGGTTTCCTCATAGACAATATCTTCAAATTGAGAGAATCCTTTGGCCATAAATTTGGCCTTATACTTCTCTATGCTTCTACCTACTACATGTTTAACATTTAAGATCCATCTTGAACCCCCAATTGATTTATCTACTAGTCTTGGAACAATACCCAAACATTGTTTTTCATGATGGATTCGTATTCTTCCATTGTTGCATCAACCCAAACTGGTTTCTCAATTTCTTCCTCAAAATAGTGTGGCTCAGTTTCTACAAGCTCAGTCAATAAAGCCATCTAGCCAGCGTATCTCTCAGGTGACCTCCTTTGCATGTGCAAATTTTAAGGAGCTCCCACATTCTCCATCACATCTTGCACCAATCTATCAAATTCCTTAGTTCTTTTTCTCCCTTCTCTGGATGGTTTTGCTTGAGTGGATGTCTCCACTCTGCCTCCTCTCTGATCCTCCATTTGTGGATGCTCCACAACTTCTTGAGGCTCCTCCTTTGGAGCTAAAATATCCTCTTCTAGTTGGATCTGAAGCTCCCTCCCAAGAGAGAATCTCATTGTTTTCTCCTCATCAAAATTTACATTCATTTGCACAATTTTCATTCTAAGGGAAGGTAAGTAAACCCGGTAATTGTGTGGCATTTTGGTGTAACCCACAAAACATCCCAATTATGTTGTCATCTCAAGTTTATTCCTCGAACCTTTGGAGACATGGTAGTAAATAGAGGCTCCAAAAATTTTGAAGTGAGACACATCCGACTTTCTCCCCAAGAAATCCTCATCCAATGCAATCATACCAAGAACCCAATGAGGACTTTGGTTCTGCAAGTAGATTGTTGTGTTACATGCCTCTGCCCACAAATTTAGTTATAGGTCTTGGTCATGTAGCATAGCTCTCATAGCTCCCACAATGTTGTACTTCTTCCTCTCAGCTACCCCATTATGTTGTGGGTTGTGGGGTGTTGCAAACTTTCTTTGAATTCCTTATTTTGCACAAAATTCCATGAAGTCATTCAAAATGTACTCACCTCCATTATCACTCCTAAGATCCTTCAGCTTCTTGTCGGTATCTTTCTCAACTAGTGCCTTCAATTCTTGCAACTTTGAGAATGTCTCATCCTTCTTCTGCATGAATAAAATACATCACTTTCTTGAGAAATCATCAATAAAAATAACATAGTACTTACGTCTCGCAGTGGAGGCTGTCGAGATGGGTCCATAAACATCAGAGTAGAATCTCTCCAAGACTACATGTGCTTTATTGTCTCGGCCATGGAATGTGGATTTTACATACTTCCCCAAGGTACAACCCTTGCAGACATCTCACTACTCCATTGATCCTTTAGGGAGGCCAGTGGTTATTTGCTGCATAATTTTTAAGGTGCCGTGATGAAAATGACCCAATCTCCTATGCCAAAGTTCACTAACCAACTTTGCACTTTCTCTACCTTAATTCTTAATGTGGAACAATCTTCCCCATCAATTTTATATGGGTTCTTCACATGAACGCTAATTTTCTTCACTTTTCCAAAGGCTATGAGCCTCAGAAATGTTATACCTTTACTGAAGATCACATCATAACCATGGTATTCCAAAACTACTATAGAGATTAGGTTCTTCTTGAGGCCTAGCAAAAACATGAAATCTTTGAGGTGAGGAGGGGATCTCAACTCCTATTAAAGGTTATTGTACCAGTCCTGATAGCATTGTACCTTTTTTCTTCCCCAAGCTCAATATGCATCTGGAGATCTTTCTCCTCAAGGTCACTGAAAAACTCTCTACACCCTATCATGTGGAATGAGGCACATGATTCCAAGTACCACACAGTCACCATCATAGTGTTAGTCATGCATGTGATGAAGTTTAGCTCAAACTTTGAAGTCAATGCTTCACCTGTTTCTCCTCCTGAATTCTTCTTGCTAAACTTTTTATATGGACACTTTATAGCATAATACCTGAATTCATGACAATCGAACCATTTTATTTTGGACAAGTCTTTCTTCTTGCCCCCTTTGATAGATTCTAGTTCGATTTGATATTTCTTCCATTTTCCCTTATTTCCATTTCCAACCAATGCCAAATTTTCTTCATCCTCTCCCTTAGATGGGGTTCCATATCTAGTATACCGCTCAATCTCTTCTTGTACCAAATCATACCATAGGCATTCCCAATTTGGTAATGTCTCCCTCCTGTTCACCAAGTCTTGGCAGTTATGCCATCTTTTGGGAAGGCCTATAAGAGCTAGGCTCACCAAGTCATCTTCTACAATGTTCAAACCAACCCCACCAAGCTTATCCCGAACTTGTGTAAATCTGGTGAGATACAGTGAAATAGTATCATTCTTCTGCATCTTGATATTTCAAAGTTTGTCTTTGAGAGCTACTTTTCCATGGTCATTTCTATTCTCAAATAGATCGATTAATTCTTTCCAAATTTTATAAAGGAGTTTATTTCCAGTGGATATCTGAGACAATGTGGTCCTGCACTCCCTCCAAGAATATTATCCTTGCCTTGGCTACATCTTTCTTCCATTGGGCTAGGTTCTATGCATTAACTGATCCTGGTTTTGGAACATTTGTCTTGAAATATTCTAGCAATTTGTTGTCATCAAGCATTGAGTCCACGTGATCCTTCCATGCAATGCAATTCGATCTATCTTCCAAGGCGTACTCTAATCTTATCCCATTGAATATCATTCTCCCAACTTTGAAGAGATCATGCTACATTGGAGCTACAAATTTGAACCTCCTGAGAAACAACTTTGAAATTCTTGTTCAAATGTGAATCATGCTCTGATACCATGTATAAATATCGTGATATAATTGCAACTTCTCAAAAAATTTAATCTAAATCAAGAGACACAATTCTAATCTACTGCTCGACGGAAATTAATTCACAATTTAGAACAACATTCGCAAACATGCAATAATAAAAGCCACAATTGCACTGTATTTTTCTAAGGGAACCCAACTGGGAAAAATCCAACAAACCTATTTGCTTAATTAGATGAATAAAGAACGCAATACAACTGTGTTTCTGATCTGAGCTCAACCTGCAAGTGAATAACCTATCTCTCTGCTCAATGAGAAGCTTTGACCCAAATTTAGTCAATTTCTGCCTCTGCTTGAGACCCTATTTCCTTGCGCAAATCCTAAGGAATTAGGCCCTATTTTTAGGAATTTTCTTCCAACTAATTGTGAAATTCCCAAGGTTGGATACCTAACTGCATACAACACATGTATACCCAAGACTAGTCTACAACTGATGTTATACTACCTTGGAATCTTCACCACAACCGAGGAACTCGGATTCTCTACATGCACTATATATTTTTGGTTCATTGATTGATAATTTAACTGGATGATCAGTGAGTTATATTGTTCTCCCATTGCACAATTTACCTCCAATGAGTTCTATCAACATTTAGAACTAGTTTAATTGAATACAACTCGAAATAATTGAACTAGATTACTAAAATTTAGCAATCAAACATGCTTAACTAAACTCCAAGCCCTCTAACTCGAACCTGCTGAGCTAACTAAGTGACGAGAGCCATGTCACCTTAGATAACTACATCTAGGTTGTCTATTGATTTGGAAATTTAAATTTTCTCAATTTGACCAAGGCAAATTCAAATTGAGACTTCCTTGCCACACTTCTCAATACACATGCAAGGTTCCTTCCCCGATGCGGTAAAGTAGCTCTCGCTTCCTTATTTTCATCACGCCTCATTCTAGTCATCCATCAACCCACTTTCCCAACCGAAATCCATAATATCCATTCGTATTCAACCACCCATCATAGTCCATCTATCAAAAAACAAACATGGATTAATCGATTGTTTCAAAGCCAAGAGGAGGAAGGAGAGAGAAAGGTGTATGACTATGGTGCAAGTTTTTTGGAACGATGGATGTAACCATTGGAATTGATGAGGCCCTTGCCTCAATTTATTTTTATTGATTCGATGATAAGTTGTCTTAGCTAAGTGTCAAATTATATGCTTTGTGGTATGCTCATGTTAGCTATACAAAGTCAAATCTCACCTACACGTGGAAAAAAAAAAATTAGCATTCATGATTTATCACAAGTATTTCATATGTATCGACCATGGAGTCAATTTATGGTTTGTGATCTTCCTTCGCAGGTCACATTAATTGAATTTATGTGTAGAATTTTTTTGTGCGGAGGTCCTCCACACAATGAAATTCAATATAGTGGTCACTACAAATTTGTTAGTGTGGAAGTTTATTGTGCTGAGGTTATCTGCACAAAGTACCTTCTAAGAGTGACCTCTACATAATAAAATTCCATGCAAGCAACTCTGCACAATGAACATTCGAGGAAACTATTAATAATACAAAATAAAGCAAATAGCACTTCTTACTAAGTAAAAAGGTTATATTTCCATTTGACATGTGTAGTCTTACTTTTCTCGTTGACCTTATGGAATAATAAAGAAAATGGGATTCTACCTTGTGATATGTCTTGAATAAGGGTATTCCTTCTTTCGTTTATTGTGAATATTAGGCATATAGTATAAGTAGTTATTCAGTAAAATGATCATCTTGAGCGACTTACTTGCCAATAGAAAGTTATTCGTTCAAACAAAATAGATAGTTTCTTGTAAGTTCGGTACAAGTATCAGTAGTGGACGAGCCCACTGAAAGGATGTGTGTTGTGATAACATTTTCTGCATAAAAAGGATTCACCATGGCTGAAAAACAAATTAGTATTCCTTCCTTAATTGATCATGTGAAACAAGAACAACGTGGTGGCATGTCATTGCTTATTTGTATACATGATTCATATGCATGTAGTTTTTAGTTCAATTAGTTATGATGTTATGTGTGAAGAAGAGAATGAACTTATAGCTCAAGTTCATAGATACAAGGAAATTTTATACGTAACTAATTGCTTTAAAAAAACAAAAAAAGGCCAAGTATTTTGAAACTAATACTAAACTATTCCATTTCAGTTTCTAATTTCAAAGTATTGAATCTAAATTTCCAAGTGTAATTTTATAAATTGTTCTTAATTGAAGAAAAAACATCTTGTTTTGATAATATCATTCTTTTTTTATAGTTGATTCTATTTGTATTGGTATATATTTACATGGAATGGGAAAAAGGTTTTTTTTGCAAGAATTACTTTTAGCTATGTTTTTACAGAATGACATTTGTGTTGTTGTTTTTTTGGTTTAATTATGTACTGATATTTACAGTTATTAATTTGATAGACAACTTATTTGCTAAAACAAATAAGTAAACAACTAGAGCAATTTGACATTTGCTTCACTTTGCATGAAATCAACAAACAAGAATAGAGAGTACAAAAGGGTATTTGTTGGTTATTAGTTTTCAGAAGTTTGGTTGTCTATGTCATACCCTTACCAAAGGTTCATGTGTTGCATTGTAAAAAGAATGTACATATGTTGTAATGTTTGGAATAACAACCTCGGATGCGGGTGTCTAGCCAGCTTATAAACATGATGGGACAAGGGTGTGGTGAGGCGAAACAACACATGCCTGCCCTGCACCACCTGGAGTATCGCCCGACGCAGAACACACTTAGGTATATGGGGATCATAAGGCGCATTAGCTTCACTTCATGCGGATTTAATCTGCCCAGTCTGTCAATCGTTTACCTTATCTCCTTTGTACGACCTGGAATGCAAGATGCCTCGGCCCTCTTCAATGCTGCAGTTATGATGGGGGCAATTCAAGGCAGGTCGGAGCGGGATAAAATCAGGTTCAGCGAAGGGATTGCTATGGAGTCTCTGGTGCTTTGCAGGTCTGGGTATAGTCTGTTATGGTCTGTCACTCTGTTAAGGTTTCTTTTGGAGGCCGCTAGCCCTCATTCGAATGCTCAATTGATCAGCCAGAGCTCTGAGACGAGGGTTGATTGGTCCTATTTCCATAGCCTTGTTGCGGTCTCTAGCATGGCCCGTCTTCGTCATAGAATGAGGAGCTGCAGGGGCACTCCTCGGCGTGCGCCCTCCAGACCAGCCTCCACTTCTCCCTCCCCCTCCAGTGAGCTTGCAGCCGGCCACTACCCTCGAACTCACAGTGGGAGAGGGCGCTTTCATCTCCCCAGTCATTACCCTCCTGATTCCTCGGCATCTCCCTGTTTTCGTTCGGTGATCTACACCTTCAATTGCAATTTGAATAGGCCAAGAATCATTACTCATATCTCTATGTTCTTTCATGAAGAAGCCCAGGAGGTGGGAGAATCCAGCTCCCATCAGGATGGCTCTGCCTTTGTCTCTGCGCAGAATCCTCTTTCCATGCAGGTTCCAGAGATTTCAACTCACAATGCCCTGGACGTGGTGATGGAAGCGGCGGCTCCTGGTCCTTCTGCTACGAATGCGGCTCGTGCAAGGGATGATACTGTTTCTGCTGGTGCTTAGGATCAACCTGAGTTCGGTTGGTGCAGAATTGAAGAGGATCCTCCAGATGTGTAGTTCTTGCTCTGTTGCCTCTGTTATATGTCATGCGGCCCATCATAGAGGGCATTTTTTGGTATACGCTAATAAATGGTTTCATACCTGCTAGATCTGGTTAATTGTGCATGTTTTTTTGAATTTTTGTAAGCACAAGTAGACGATCAATACTTGCTCCCCTGCATGGGATTTGAATACTAGTTCTCGGCTAGGCTCTCTGTCAAGGATAGTGTCTCTGATTTTCTCTGCCGCTCCTACAGGACAGTTGTTTTTTACTATGGTATAGATGTAATTTTTTCCCTTTAATGTCAATAGAGTAATTTTATTTAGAAAAAAAAAATATTTGGAATAACAAAACAAAGACGTGATTGAGTCTGAGGACATGGATTATAGAGCTAGGAATAGAGAATTCTTGTTAGGGATGATACAATTTATTATGCAAGGAAGAAACCTAAGCTTGAGGATAAGAATTAAAGGCTTAGTGCTCCATGAAGTAAAGGGGATGGTTCATGAAATTAAATGGCATTAGAAAAATATTCAGGTCCATGCTTTTTTGAAATAATACAAGGAGAAAAAGGGAACAAAATTTAAGGATTGATTGCAAGAACAATGATGTAGTAGAAACGGAGGGACAAGAAACTTGCTCCAAAAGAAATAGAGACATTTGGAAGAGATGACGTGGATAGAGTCACTTAGATTCAGTTTTACTACAGACAAAAAAAAAATATTGTATGATTACAAATTCCAATTAATGGGTTATGTTGCATTGCCAGTGTAATAGATATGGATAAATAGCAAGTGGAATATGTGTTGTTTTGAATATATCTGTGATGCAACTGTGAACCAATATTTTCCTAATTTGTATATTGATTGTGGTTATGATTATGCATGGGCACATGTATCCTATGGTTCCATGAAAAAATAAATAAGTTAATATAGTAAACAATAGTAATTACAAAGTGTCTGAAGTTCAGACTGAAGAAGAGTCCCATAACACTTTTTCCTAAATGCTTAATGATATCATAAAAAATTCAATAAATGAAGTTAAGGAACTCAACGATCTATTCAAATTGCAAAACAAGACCAGTTAGAACAATTGGGATCTAAGAACCATTGTATTAATGTACAAATCTATACTAGAGATGCTTTGTTTCATAGAGATGGTCAATGTGTACCTTAAGATGTTTTTTTACAAAATATTGTTCTAACAGGAAAACAATATGTGAAAGATCAAACGAATGTATTCGGGGCCGATTATGTCTTGTTTTAGTGCTTCTACAGGCTTAGCCTTTATTGTGCACAAGCCTCCATTCCCACCACAAGGGGAAGTGTCGAGGAGTTGCTAAGAGATTTCTTGAGCATTCTAGAATAGTTGGTGTGTGGAAAGTGAGGCGAAAACCTGATGTAAGGTGGCTCCAAGCTTCTGTCAATAATAACTACAAGAGTTCTTGTGCCAACATGCAAATAATTCCCTACCCGAAGGGAAATAAACGTCACAGGATAAAAATTCCTCAATGTAACTATCACCTAAGTTCATAAGGTGTAACGTCATGGAACATATTAGTATGAATTAGACAAAATGGTGAGGTTCTCATTTATATCTACAGGCGAAATGAATTCTTAATAGAAACCTGAAATCAAGAAGATTAGTTGGAGGTAGTTCATGCAGCAGCACATGTGGTCTTTGAGGACAGTGCATAAATGTCGACTAAAGACTATGCGTGGCACAAAGCCAAATTTCCATGTCACAACCATTCTTGAAAAATAAGAAAGGATGTTCAAGGTCTAGAAAAGGGGTAAAAATGTTGCATTTATAGTTAGAATTGGATAAGGCTTATCCTATTGTGGTTACGATTGTGGGCAGGAAAAATTTTGATTGGGCCAACAAGATTCACCTTTTGTGCGATTGGACATCACACATTGACTATCTATAGGGTTCAAGCGACATGGTGGGTAATGGAGAGTTGGAAAGACGAAGTAATAGTTGCATAATAGCATAATAAAAGTAGTGCCTAAATCCATTTTCTTCAAGCTTGGGAGGTCAGGTTGTATTTGTTTGTAGTCACTTTGAGTTGGTAGTCGCGTGGTCATAAGGTCGAGTAGTCAGGAGGTTACATTTTTGTCAAAAATAATCTAGATTCGATGTCTGACTTAATATTGGATCGATTGTATAGTTGGGAGGTCGGACATTCATAGTGTTTTTTGTTTTATTGCAATTATTCTATCGTGAGACGACTATACCATAGTTGGGCAGTTTCATTAGGTCAAAAAATGCTAAGGTTTGGAAGTCTGGTAGTTTGATATTGGGGAATGTTGAGGTCTATGTTACGGGAATAAGTACCCTAGGGCTTTGGGTCGAAACCCCAACATAGCAAGAGAAAACTATAGTAAGAAACACTCATACAACTCAGGCAACATGCATATATAAACAAACTATGCGATAGCGATCATACCTAGATGTCCTTCGTTTGGGTAGTTCCATCAGGGTTCAAACCCTCTGCAACTCCTGATGATCTTCGAATATGAAAATCAACCAATCCGAATATACATAGCAGCATATAGATAAAGCATTTTAATGAAACCAACTTTATATCATATAAGCAAGATGATTAGTTATACATCAAAATGACATTCATTCATGAATTACAAAAATATTTGATGCATAAACAAAGTTAATCTCAATAACAAGACAATATTTCTTTTTATTGTAGAAAGATATGACCAACATGGAGAGAATTCACCTGTGTCTTCTTCTTCCAGCTCCAAGTAGAGCCGTCCTCCGGATCTGTCCAGTCCTAGTCTTCAACAACCTTCTTCCATAACCAATACCATGATATCTCAAGCAAGTGGGAGAATATCAACACTCAAGGAAACAAGGGTTTCCTGAACTTGGGGAAGTGCTTGAAGCACAAGGATACTTCAGACTCAGTCACGGATAATCTCAGTGTAGTAATTCTATCTCCTCTCCTCCTTAAGGCCTTCCTATAGAAGTCTATTTATACTTCTCCCAATTAGTTTTTTAGTTGGGAAATAGTTGGACCACAGGCACTACGAGGTAAACAACAGGTAAAACCCGTCAACTCCACCCATAGTTAAGGAAATTTATTTTTTTTAAGTGTTTTAACACATATACATGGGTTGGGTATGGACTAACCCACGTTTACACGCTTTTATCTTAGGGAAAAGTAGCGTACAAGGAATAAAACACTATTTTTAAAATATTTGGACCAAGTCTGGAAGGAGGGGTTGCCCTAGGCCATAGACCAAGCATCACAAATACCAAGGGTGATATTTGGAGCTATAACAGTCTGGAGGTCGGGTAATTTGATAGCTAGGGAATACTGAGGTCAGGATTTTGGTTGGATTATTTATAAAAATCGCAGTCACTCGGTGTTCTAAGTCGGGTGGACAGAAGGTTGGGTTGTTTGATAGCCGAGTGGTTTAATTAGTTCGGTACTTTCACAATCAAGAATTGCTAAATTTGATAGGTCAAGTAGTTTAAGAGTCGGCAATGTTGAAGTCGGAGGTTGAGTCGATTATTTATAAAAAAAATCATAGCGACTATGTGTTGGTAATCGAGTTGTCGACAGGTCGTATTTCATTTTTACAAAATGTTTTTGGATCTGAATTCCGACTTAATTTATAAAAATGTTTAAGGATTTTGTTTTTTATGCATTTTGTGCTAAAAAAAAAAATTGCAGAACACTTGACAATCCGACAATGGCGAGGTTGGTAGGTCAGCTAGAAGTTCGGTAATGTTAAGGTCGGCAAGTCGGCTCGATTATTTATAAGAAATATTATGGTTAGTTCGAGTTCCTGATTATGTGGTCAGAAGGTCAGGTACTCGGGAGCTTGTATTTTTTTATGAAATTTTCCTGAATCTAAATTGCAAGTTAAGTCTTCAAGAAAAAAATGGAAAAAAAAAAAAAAAAATTGTAAACATGACAACAAGAATGCAAATTATTCTGTGAATATTCAGATTATAAGTTTCATACCAAATAATTATGGAACAATGAAATATAGAAAATTGGATTTTCCTATGTCCAACATACTATGAAAAGAGTTTATTGTGTACACAGTGGCAATTCTTTTCTTGACTCTCAGCTTAGTTATTGATATCATAAGTCTATATGGTATATGACACTATAAAGTCTTTCTAGAATTTCAGCTATTGGTTCTCAAAGCCTATCTTCCTTGTCTGTTTGTGTTTACATTTATATCTAGCAATACACATATATCTATTTACAATTGTATTCAGAGTAAAATCCCTAAGACAATTGAATACAAGAGTATAGTGTAGCAAGGAAACACATATGCTCAATCTATTTTAGGCCTCTATTGTGCAACAACGTATTCCAACTCTTATATGACAAAAATGGAATGCTCCATTACAATTTCATTTCAACAAATTTAGCAAAAAATCGTATGTAGTGTTGAGACAACAAAGTTGAAGCTATTCGCAAACTTGGAAACAGATTGTTAAATATACAAAAAATGTCAAGTGGAAAAGCAATGCTCATTGATTTGTGTTGGTCTTTGTATTCAACTTTTATAAGAATAATTTTCATGAGCATTGATCGAACTAAAGAAATAGCATATGTTCGCAAAGTACCTACTTTGTTAGAACAAAAACATGATAACTCTGGGTTCTCTAGTTGCAATTGTATTCAAAGCTAAATACTTGACACAAATTAATACTAGAACATAGTAATTAACAAATAATTTTTTGACAAAATGTGCAAGTATTTTCCCAATTCCTTGTGCTAGATTTGTGTATAATAACTCTTATGTTGGGACTCTGGGCATACCCAGTGTGCAACTGAAGTATGGACATATCTTATAGGCATACCAGTTTTCATGGACATATTGACACATATACATAACAAGAAACAATAGTGCAACGAGAACTAGTGGAATGTATCTTGTTGAGGAAACCTTTACAATAGTGCTCAAAATAATAGTAAGTTTAATGTGCCATATATAGTGATAAACATTTTAACAAGAAATAGATGATTTTTCTATTTTCCAAGCATTGTGAATGTGAACAAGGATCAAGGCACAATTATGATTGCAACAATTAATATGCTTGCATTCAATGTAAATAAGCAATTGTTTATAGGTGGAAAAAATCGTCTTGGACCAAGTTAGTATGTGCTCAATCAAAGTTCCAATTATTTTGTTTTATTTTGTTTGGTATGGATACATAGCACCTGTAACAAGGTCTTGTTGTCTATCTAAAACTAAAATTAAACTAATATTTGCAGTTCAATCCAGCCATTGATGACCAAGAATATAATATTTTGCAAGATAATCAAAATTCTATATTTGGAAAATTTGTGCCACTTTTGTTACATAGCACAATAGATATTGTAGATTCAATAACTGAAGCACCTGTGTTGGCTGGATAAATCGATCTTGCAGACAAGACAGATCTCCCTAGTATCAGAAGATAGTATAGCAACAAACAAACAAACAAATCTATCTTTCTCTAGACATATGAAATTTTTAAATAAACACTATAAAGGTGTTATGACCCTACCTTAGATCCAATGCTTGTTCTTAGTATCCATCCTTTGTCCATTTGAAAGAGTTACCTTTGAGGACCTGCAATCACAAACAAGCAAACATTAAATAGCACCTACATAGCAAATATCATAAATCATGTCTATTATGATGATCAAGGAATCCATAAAATAAACCATGAATCAACAACTTATTGAGAAAAACAAACTTATTTGTATTAACTTTGAAGTAGAAGAACCTTACAACCTTTTCAGCCTTGATGTTGAACAAGCTCTTCGAGGGGTCTGAAACAGGAATTTCCTTTATTTGGCAAGCCTTGCACTCTTCCAAATGAGATCATAGAGGTGTGTAATCTCTCCTCATAAAAACTCAACTAAGAAGACTAAGTTCCAACAACATTTCACCTCAAAAATATTCAACTTCTAACCTCCCAAGTAACCAGCCCAATGCTTCTTTTTATAGTAAAGAGGAGGAGGTTACAGGTCCACCTATGAAGGGATAGAATCCTCCTTCAAAGGGATAAGCTCCTCACATCAGGGGTTAGCTCCTCAAGGTATGGAATGCATGAACCTTAAGAGAGCGAACTTGCCACCTCAAGATTCCTTCTAGAAGCTTCCAGAAATGACTGAAAGTGAGTTTTTCAGAATATACTCGTGCCTTTCTAACTTTTACAGGGGTTCGCACCTTTAACATAGAGACAGAGCGGTCAAGTGCACAGTAGACATGACCATTAGGTGCGGGACCACAGGTAAGACAAAGAGAAAATGCAGAACCAGAGTTTTAAAGACTTTGAGGGATTTTCTCTTACTTTCAAGGCTTGATATGAGGAACTGATGCTTCAGACTTGTAGAGGGGGAAAGTATGAGTGGTAATGAACTCACACTGATAGCACAATGTCAAGATGACAATTTTTAGTGCAACATATTGCCCCCTAAAGTGCGAAGTCTGTAATAGATGAAGATAGATTCTGTCATTTATGAAGAGTGAAGTACTTTATCATTTCAAGGATCATCTTATGGACACCCCAGTCGGAACTTGTAAAAACATTCAATGAAAAAAAAAAATATATATATATATATATATATTAATATATATATATATAATATAATAATATATATATATAATATATATATATATATATATATATAGACATATCATCACTGAGGTAGGCATTCCCATACTCAGATCAAAACTGACTAGAAAACTGACTAAACTGTTTTGATACAGGAATGATTTTGTAATACATCAAGAGTATAGACATATGTAGATACAGTATGGATGAAACCATCTATTTATGAATAGTCCACTGTATAATGAATAACAAAATTCTTCGCAGCCTGGATGGTAGAAACTAGATCCAGGGTCTTGATTTCCGCTTCTCGAACTAGTACGATTCTATCCATGTGAATGAATGTGTCGAAGTCGAACATGGTAGAAACCACTTGATTACCAAACAATGATGTGAACTGTTAACAAGTGTGAGAGAAACCACTAGTAATGTCAATGGCTCTCAAAGTACTCAATACAATCGATGAAATGTGAATAAATGAGTCGAAGTCGAACATGTCATAGAATCCTTTGATCGAAGGTCAATGATGCAACCTATCATCGAATGCGAGAAACCTGCCATTCGGGCATGCAGATTTCAAGGTACTGACAATTTCTAGATAAAATTCCCAGATAATGAGCTGAAGTCGATAGAAAGCGATCCGTCGTAGGCAAGCCCACAACATGAAATCATAGATCAAGTTTTGAAGAAATATATTGGGCAAGGACAGACTCAGGGATGGTCAAAATGGATGAAAGATATCTTGCAAATGAATGGTTTGTTTGAACTGATCTCTTAAACACATAACAACACTACAGATGGTTTGGTGACAATTGACCCAAAGCTAATACCTAGAAATCGGCTGAAGACTTTCAATGTGATTTGATTAACTGTTAGGAAAAGGATTTCCCAACCCAGGTGAGCAAAAAGTGTCATGTTCAAGAGTGGTTAATGACTTTTCTAAAAAACAAAGTGTAACAAATAGGTTCATTTTTCTCTCTTTTCCCCCACCATTTCTAGCAAGTACCTCTTTATTTTTGACAAGCTTGAGGAGGATAACATTTGCTTGTTTATAAGCTCATCCTTCGAATGAGTCCAACTTAGTTTAAAATTTGAACCCTAAGAAGGAGTGGTTCATTCTTGTTTAAAATTGAACAGGTCCTTTACTGTTAAATTTTAACGAGTCTAGTATAGGAAAAACTCGGTGTTTTTCAATTTTAGGGAGTCAAAAGAAAAACTTAAGAATTCTCCATGGGGGTCCTTTTTCATAAATTTGTCTCCCTCAATTCTGAAAAAGTATAAAATAATACTTGAGAGAACCGCTTGACAATTATGATCAAGGAGTAATTTTCATAATTAGTGGCTCCAATCCAAAAAAGTAAAAAAGTGATCAAAGACACATCGTTTCATAACCAGTATCGAACTTGAAACGACAAAAGTCTGGCAATCTCTTCATGTTTATACGATCAAAAAAGAGTTGTAAGTGGACTGCCGTTTTAATTCCGTTTAACGAGTAAAGGGAAAAACTCTACAATCTTTTCATATTTTACGAGTTAGAAAAGAGCTTAAAGAGGACTCCAATGTTTCGCTTTTTCGTAAACTTTTGAAAGAGTCCGAAAAAGTGATAAAAGTATGCTCTTTGTTGAAAAATGATCAATTTTCCCGAAAAATCCAATATTCTGCACAAAAACTCCAAACATTACTCATACATGTTTAAGATAAATAAAAATTTATTTAAAAATTTACCTTTTTAAAGTGAAAAATAAATAAATTAAAAATTCATTTATTTGAAAAAACTTATAAAAAGGGCTTTTCTAACTTCATTTTTACCATTTGAGTTTAGAGTGAAAAGTGAGCACTTTTGGGTAAGAAAGTTCCTGTGAAGATTCTGGAAAATCCGTCTGTCGAAATCGAAAACCATCAGCTCCAGATAATCCACATCCTCCTTACCTTGCATTTCATCCGTTTACATTTCATTTTTAGGCTTTAAATTTGATTTTTGAAGGAAAAATAGGTTTAGAAAGTCGCTCGCGGGGGTCCACAGGTGCAACACATGGCCCCTGTGGACCCCGACTTTTTTCTATAAAGAAAAAATTCGTGGGTCCGCACCTATTGCTCACAATACATGTGGACCTACGTGCTATTTGTAAACGGCGGGTATGGACCCCGCGCAAAAAATTTTAAAAATTCAAATTTTTCCATTTTCGCCCAAAATTTTTCGAACTAGCTTGTTCTAATATGTCTTTTTATGCATTGTAGGACACTCAAAATGCTTATTTGGCAAGAACGTGAGCACAAGGATGTAGATCTTTCCGCAATAAATCATATGCCCACATTACAGGCATTGAAAGCATGCAGATTATTTAAGTTCTGGGCCATACCGGGCATGATGGCCCAAGTAGACCTCTTGCAATGGCTGGTAGACAGATGGAACACGCAGGACCAGTGCTTCGTGATTGGTGGCTACCGGCTCGAAATTGAGTTGGAGGATATATACTTTTTGACTGGTTTGTCTAAGAGGGGAGAACAATTATCTCTTTTCGAGACTAGGCTAAGTGGTCAATCTGTCGCTAGTCTCCGATTGGAGTTTTGCGATGATCAAACAAAAGACAAACGGATTGATATTAAAACTATCAACTGTCCTGAACATAAGGTTATCACATTCACTGTTCCCAGGCTATGCAGGAGTGTAGCATTGCATGTAGCTACTGGATCCCAAATGCAAATGGTTGTAGACTATTTTTGAGGCACCATATTCAACCGGTGCGAGGCTGTGTTGGCAAATGTCAAAGGCCAACTAACCAGAGAAAAGAATGGATAGCTGAAAGATTTTGGATATGGATTTATCGTATTCAGCTTTGCTCTAGAGAGGATCCCCATGTTAGCCCCACAACATATTCCTATTGATGCTGGTCTTCCTCGAGATCCTAGGATAATTTGTTGGGTTGCTTTGATGGCCCATCACCCTAAGGAGGGCACAAAGGTCGTTCTATTTCTGCCTGAGTATTTTCGTTGGTTGAACAACCAAATTTTTGTGATTCAGAATTTTCCATATCTCGAGATGGATTATCGCGGTGACTCAGACATGACTCTTCCACCAGGAGAGCAATGGGATGATTAAGGTAAAAACCATTTTCAACACTTTCTAAGTTTTAATTAATTTTTTTTTATTTTAAATCGTCCAAAACTGACAATTAAAAGTTTAAAATGCAGATGTATGTCCATGACGACCATCCGCTCTCCAGCCTTACGAGAGGAGACACCCAGCTGCAGCAATCAGCCCCACAGGACCAATCAATAGAGATCCTGACCGACTTGGAGCATCATCTAGAGCGCTTAACAGTAGATATTCCAGAGACTGGCATAGATGACATTATGATCATAAGGTGTTTTTCAACCTATGATTGAAGACAATGTATATTTTGAAACACACTTCTATGCTATGATATATCACTATTGCTGGCTATCTCATGTAACATGTTATTGAATGTTATTAAATTTACTATTTTTATTATTGCAAATGTCTATTTATCATACGAGAAGCAACTGCATCTGCTAATGTATTTAAATGTCTTGGAATATGATGATATTCGATGTAATCAAATTCACGTTCCAAGAGATGAACTCTCAAAAATAACCTTAATAACACTGGATTTCTAATGGCATAAACCCTGTTAAGCTGTAATACAACGAGTTCAGAATCCAACCTAACAATCAAACTCCGAATCCCAAATGAGATGGACTTAGATAATAATTCAATCACTGCACTATACTGTGCAATGTTGTTCGTTGTTTGACTGAGGATTACCCCATGCATAGATACTAACTCATTAGAAGGTGAATAGATAATCGAAGCTGCGGAAGAAATATTCCATGTACTACGACAAGCACCATCAGCAAAACCAATGTATGTTTGAAGAGACGTCGACATCTGCAATGTCAAGAGTAAAATCAAGATAAGCAGGAATAGTGATAAGAGCACTCTCTAAACTAGGCACACTTTTCTAATCTAAAACACACCAGCTGTAAAGAAACTAATCTAACAAAAATTATCCACACAGAATTTAAGCATAATATCTCTTCAGATAAAGTCCATTTCTGGGTTTACCCAAAGAGACACTGTCAAAATCTATCAATTCATAAGCCCCTTTTGCTATCTTTCACTTAACAATATAAGGACCATGCCACATAGGTACAAATTTTCCAGCCCCTAGCTTATCGTTCACTTGATCATATAGTAAAACTAGGTCTCCTTCTGAAAAATTACAAGTTGTAACATTTCTGTCGTACCGAGCTTTCACTCATTTCGCGTGAGTCTCATTTGCGATTCCAGTAGTGCGTCGATTTTCATCTAGTTGAGCTAAGTACAAAAAACGTTTCTCCTCTTTAGAAGTAGCTGGGAGTAATTCTATGGCTAATTGTAATGATGGAATTTCGCATTCAATAGGTAGCACTGCTTCCAAACCGTAGACCAGTTGAAAAGGAGTGAAACCAGTTGATGTTTTTACTGAGGTCTGATATGCCCAAAGTGCTAAAAATAGCATGGTATGCCAATTCGACTTATGAGTACCAATGATTCGTTGGATCATAATGACTAAAATTTTATTGATAGCTTCAACCAGACCATTAGTTAGTTCAGTCATCATGTAAGAAAATAACTCTTCAACAAACCAATGACCTATTGATTCTATGCCTTCTTTTAGATTATCACTTATTGATCTGAAATGGAGCAGATTAGAAATGTTGTGTTAATTCCCCAATCATAATAAAGCCCAAGATTCTTATCATTTTCTTATCAAGTGCTTAAGGATTCACTATGTTTGCTTAATTAACCGATTCCCATGAGAGTTTCTTATGTAAATGTTATGAACAATTTCACATAAAATAGATGTTGAACAACAACAAAATAATAGCAAAGAACATCAAATACAACACACCACACAGAGATTTGATCAGGAGTTCACCCCTTCTAGGCTATGTCTCCTTGGTCTAGATTCCAATGCTTAGGCCTCTCTATTATGCCCAAATTTACAACAAAAGTGTGTATACAATGCACAAATACCTCTAAAATTTGTCTCAATGAGTTCAAAATCCCCAAAACTGTTAGATTTGACTCTTTTTGCATCCAATTTGGATAAGAACTGAAGAACTTATGAATTCTCCCAGTTCTTCCACCATTCCTTGCACAAAATGCTCCAAATCCGACCAAAAACCACATTTTCACTCCAAAATCTACCGACAGAGAGAAATTCACCGCACCATGGACCATAACCTATCGGTCATATCACAAATTGCAATCAGAGATGTTTAAGGGCGAAGCTCTTGTTAACACAGAAAAACATTGTGACTGCGATATCGATGGACCCGACAAGAACTTAAAGTATTACATATAAAATATCGCGTCCAGGGTCTTATCGCTCATCACGATTGGCGAGTGTTTGCGGGCGGAAGGTCTTGTTAACACAACAAAATTTTGTGATTGCGATATCGGCAGACTCGACAGGAACTTAAACTATTACATATAAAATCCTGCGTTCGGGGTCTTATCACTCATTGCAATTAGCAAAGAACCAACGGCAATCTTTAGCAGGACTTGTGTTTTCCTATGATATGCGATTGCAATATCGCATCGCAACCCAACCTGCCAGGGGCCAATTTCCGTAATACATGTCCATCTGCAATTTGTGATTGCGATTAGATCACATCGCAACACTATCTGCATCGGGGCTGATTCTTTAACTCGAACCACTTACCATTGGGATATGCAATATATGAGGGCCAATCATGGGCTACCACTTGGTGCCTCCTCATTCGCTGAAGACCTTTCCACATCATCTCAATCGTACCATGTATACAAGTCAAGCTTGAACTTTGACTTGCTCTAACTTCTACATATGAACTTGGATTTGAGTGTCGTTCACACTGTTGGATTCATAATGATGAAATTTTCAATCTGAAGTTGAGTTTGACAAGATTCTGACACTTTAATTTTTTAGCATAAAATTGAGCACCTAATCACTCCTCCCCATTGGAAGCCTTTTGGACCCTAAAAGGGTCACTTTCAGTTATTGAACAGATGAGGGTACTATTCCCTCACCTTCCCCTCTTCAATCCATTTGGCCTTTGATGGATTTGTACCTTTGAGACCCACTCGAAGATAATTAACATTTCCTCTCTTTGACAACCTTGTTCTTCTGCCAAGTATGGTGTCTTGTGGAAGCTCATCAAGGAATTCTGCAGAAAAGTCTTCAATTGATGGAATCTGTACATTTTCTCCTTGATATTCAATCAAAGGAGGCTCATACAATCTCAAATTTTCAACATTAACAACGAAATAAATTTGCATATATGAAAAGGAAAATCAAGCTTCAAAGCATTATTACTAATCTTTTCCAAAATTTTAAATGGACCATAACGGATTGGTTTCAACTTTTTACCTTCACCTTGAAGCCTTTCCTTACTAATGTAGAGCCAAACCTCATCACCTACTTGAAACTAATGATCCACATGATGCTTATCATGCCTTCACTTATACTTGCCTTGACTCTTTTCTAGCTGTTCTTGAACTATTTGGTGAATCGACTAAATTTTCTCAATGAATTTCTTTGCTCGGTCTATGTCCATCTATAATTACATCTTTCTCAAAGATTAAATCCAAAGGCAATTTAGGCAAATAACCAAGATATGCCTCAAAATGTGAAGTTAGAGTAGAAGAGTGTTTTGTTTGGTTGTAAGCACATTGATTATAATGCAACTGTTCATCCCACAATTTAGGATGTTTGTTGCAATATATTCTTAGCAAATGAATAACTGCCATGTTAACCACTTCAGTTTGACCATCTATTTGCAGATGGAAGGTTGTACTTTTCTTCAACTTGGTGTCCATCAAGTTCCATAAACTTGACCAAAAATTCCCAACAAATTGGGAATCACAATCACTTATAATAGAAGAAGGTAATCCAAAATGAACCCATACATTTTGAAAGAAAAGTTGAGATCTTGTTTGACTATAGTTTTCTTTTTACAAGGCATTAATATGCACATCTTGCTAAACCTATCCACAACTACACACAAATAATCATGACCTTTCCTTGATAACAGGAGACCTCCTACAAAATCCATAGAAACACTCCCCCATGGACGTTAAGGTATTGGAAGTGGTATGTAAAATCCTAGCTTCCTATTACTAAGTTTACTAACTGCAAACAATGAATAACCTCTGAAAAAATGTGACACATTTTCAAGCATACGAGGCCAGTAAAAATACCTCTAAAGATTTTCCATTGTTTTACTTACACCGAAATGTCCAACAATAAGAGAAGTGTGTGCTTCCCTTGTGACATTTACTCTCTCCCCGTGGAACACAAAGTTTTCCTAAATGATACAATAAATTATCATGAACATGGTATTCTAATTCCTCAACTTGGTGGTTGTTGAGCCTCAAAATTACTCTTTCCCTAGAAACTCTTCTCATTCATTTTCTTTGTTTTTCCATAAGAAATATGCATTCTCATCACCAATAATTGTTGTCTTGAGGAGGACATTTACTGATTTACATGTTGTGCTTTTCAATTTTTTGTTGTTTGAATAAATTTTTGTATATTAGCTATGGAACGCAGCGTATTTTCCATCTAACCAGCTATTCCATAACTACCTCCATGCCCTAACAGGTTCCAATTGTCAGAAGGAGAGACTAGCCATATGGGCAACTTTGAAATCATCATGACATGGACCCTGTCCTATTCATTCATCCCAAGTCGACAAAGAAGATGGCATAAGACTACGGCCAATGGATAAGTCAAACACAAAGAGACCGAGGGTAATAGGACTCTGTTTCATGGCTAATTAATGCATTTCATAGTGATGGGAAGCATTATCCGAAGCAACTACCTGTACCTACGTACTCCAATAGCCACCTGTACAAACAAATCCAACAACCACCATGTCTTGGATTTATTTCTCCAGCAACCGAGGAAGAAATTCTGCATATCTGTCTTTTATGTGTTTGGTTGTAGCATGCTTTTCTCCACAAACATTTATATGATTTTTCTTATAAATACCTGTGTAAGGGACCAAATAAGTTAGTAATAGTTTTAATGTGAAATTGAAGTTCTAGACTCTGTAATTTTTGGCATTTTGTGTCCCTGGTTTAATATGAGAAGACCGCATGTTTTTATGAACATCTGAAGGAGTTTTCTTGGAGTTGATTGAGCAAGCGTAGCCTAATCAGTTGCAAAGGACCCCTACACTGAAGAAGGTATCGTTTTATTTATTTTTCTTCTTAACACATATTTCATTCAAATTGGAAATATTTTATTACAAGGACATCAACAAAATTGAGCTTTTTGGTTATTTTTAAATTCTAGATCGACTATTTAATTCCAAATTTAATGAAATATGTGTTTCTTCTTTTTAACTGTAAATTCATCATTTTCTTTCTAAAACAGTGTTTATAATCATTTTCTTACTAACAGTGTTTAAAATGCAATTTCTATCATTTTCTTATTAACAGTGTTTATAATTTAGAGCAGTTTCGATTAGTTTGCGTTCTTTTTAGTTCTTATCAATAGTTTAGAAGATATAACTCAATAGTGTAATCTTGTTTCTTCAATGAAAAACTAACCTTGTTTCACGATGAGAGTAGGATTGAAGAATGATAAGGATACATTGTTGGATAGTTCACTTCATTCACTATTTTGCTATTTTAAATTCTCAATTAAACTGACCATTGTCATTTACTATCTTTTCCATTTCATTTTTAATTTAAAATACTAACTCATGGTTTTAATGAATGTTTATGGAAAACCCTTCAAGTTGATAATTCATCCCTAACTAATTGGTTGAACATTTCATCTATGAAATAAGTTATTTCTGCATCTTTGTATTTTCTTTTTCTTAGATTAATGAAGTAAAGAATTACTTAAATGTCATCCCAAGGAGACTTTCTCTCAAAATTGAGAGGCAGAGTAACCAAGTATTTCATTTAGTTTTGTTTCTATAATTAGTTAGACATCAATTGCAAATTTCACTTTCAGTTTTAATTCATGATTTGGAAATAATGGTAAAATAAGAATATAAACTTTGTTTTCATTTCTTTCTTAGCTTTGTTTCCATATCTTTCTTAGCTATGTTTTGATTTCATTCTTAGCTCTGTTTTCATTTTTAGATTTTGAGCAGTCTTTAAGAAAGCTAGATTTATTTTTGATAATTTACATTGTAAATCATTAGGAATTAAAAGACCAAAAACCCCCAAAACAACATAAAACATAAAAACAACGAAGTAAGAAGGGTTAGCTAGCACAAACAATGCACTACACTTCATCAGTTTACAATACCCAAATTGATAATTTATGTAGAGCAATTTAGGACACTAAATTGACCAAACATTTTGGCAATGACACCGAGGAAGTGTAACTAGACAATTTTATCTATTACATTTAAAAAAAAATGATATGCATAGAGAAAGAGACTCTAGGGTTAGATTTATAGCTAGAGGCAGGAGTTCAATTCCTACAACACCGCCTACTTCACCAAGAACAAGGAAAGATACACCTCCATCCCAAACTCATACTCTCAGTAATAGAACTCCTGAAATTTCAGGGGTAGAAATCCATTCAAAAGAATCTCCTACTTCATCTACCAAGTCAGTCCTAGAGGAGAAAAATCTTGAATCTTCATAGCAGGAATAACCTTTTTCACCTCCACAGGAGAGCACATTTTAGTTGAAGAATTAGGAATACTTAGTGAGGAAGATGAACTAGAACCTCTCTCCCATATCACATTAATAGAAGAACCAGAGTAGGAGAAAATAACCTTGCGGGTTGAACCCTATACTGACCTGAAGAAACTATAATCACAGAAGAAGAATATGATGGAGAATTCACACTGTTTGGAGGAGGGGTAGAGGAAGAGGTAAAGTAAATAATGGAGGAGGTAGAGGAAATAATGGAGAAGGTAGAGGAAATAATGGAGGAGGTATAGGAAATAGGGAAATAGATAATTCTTTTGGATTCCCAATAGTGGATGAAGAAACAAATGCCACAATGAAAAATATCTCACCTTTTGTCCTCCCAAACTTCCATGGGTTAAAAAGTGAGGATCCTAAAACATTTTTATTTGAGTTTTAAGTCTTGTGCATAACCTATGATTATCTAGAAGACTCTCAAAAACTTAAGTTGTTCCCTTCAACATTGAAAGGAGTTGCTTTGAAGTGGTTCACGGGGTTAGTCACTCAGTCCATTAGAACATGGAATGACATGAAAAAAACGTTTTTGGATAGGTATTTTGATTATTGCATGCCTACCAATCACAAAGATGAAGTGTTCAAAATGATGCAAAGAGAGGATGGAAACTTAGAGGATTTGATTGAGAGATTCAACTATAATTTGAAAAGAGCAAAGATGGACAATTTAGATGAAGATACCTTAAAAGCTCTTTTACTAAAAGCCATTAGAGATGAGTGGATATATATCCTTAACATGATGGGGAAGGGAGATATCTCTCAACTCCCATTAAATGATATAGGAGAATTATGTGTTCATCTCTCAAGAGTGAAATCCAAAACAGGGAAAGGTCCAAGAGATCCTTCTCTTGTTAGAGTAAATAAGTCTGCAACTGGATCAGTGAGTAGGGCAGAAATTGGTAATATGCTTGATGAATTCAAAATAGATATCCTAAGGAGTCTTAGTGAGAAAATAGACACCCTTAAGTTGAAAAACAAGTAGAAAACCGAGGTTGATGCTTTAGCTATTTTCTGTCCAAAATGCAAAAAAAAATAAAAAAATTAAAAATAAAAATTAAAAATAAAAAAATTAAAAAAAATAAAAATAAAAATAAAAATAAATAAAAAATAAAAATTAAAATTAAAAAATAAAAAAAAATGCTCTAGAGAATGCCCTTTAGATGAAAAAATTATAGAAACTTGTATGATTTTCTCAGATAATCATGAAACCAAGGGTTGTCCTTCGATTCCAGGTCTTAACGTTGTTTATCAAGAAGAAACAGTTCCAAATTCAGTAGAGCCTCTTTTCTTTATCTCTAGAAAACCTTGGCAGGGGCCACAGAATTAGGGATTTAACAATCAAATGTATCTTAAACGCCCACCAAATTGGAATTCTTGGAAGCAACCTTGGCCTCAACCTCAATCTCAATCTCAACCGTGGGCACAAGGAGTACAAAATCCTTATGGGAGATTTTCTCAATATTATCAATATACTCCATCATATCAGCATTATCCTCCCCCACACATTCAACAACAAAATCAGCAGCCACAACTTCAAAATCAGAACCCTCAACTTTCATTACCATTTCCACAACAAAACAAAAATCCCCAACTTTTACTGCCATTTCAGCGAGACCAAATCAACTACCTACCCAACCATTACCAAACCCTAACAATAAAAATCCTCAGAATGCTTACATGGTAGAAGGACAGAAATTTCCAACCTATATGATTACTCCTCTAGATCTTAATGATGTTCAACTAAGATTCGGTAGGATATTATAAAAGGAAAGACCTTTTGTAGTTATTCAAGAACAAGATAATTCTAAGGAAGATTCTCTAAAGGTCAATAAAAGTTTTGAGGGAACATCTTTCCAAAACAAAAACATTAAAAAAGAAAAACAAAAAGAATCAGTGAACAAAACTCTTATCATTGAGCAACTAGCATCTACTTCTACACCTCCTTTTCCTGAAAGATTACAAATTGATAGAGGAGTAGAAAAGCAGATTATGTTGCCCAATTATGATTTTCTAGATGAATTGAAGAATGTCTGTATCAAAATTCCTTTGCTACAAGCCATTAAAGAAATTCCAATTCTAGCCAAAACAATAAAGGAGCTGAGCATAAAGAAACCAGGAAGAAAAACAAAGGAAACAAAAAGAATACACCTGGTAGGAAAAATAGCAGAAATAATGATGGGAAAAATTGCCATACAAAAATATGTGGATCCAGGAAGTCCAATTATGAAAACACATATCAATAGAGTTGAAATTCCAAATACATTGATTGACCTAGGGGCAGAAATAAACATCATGAGAAAACAAACTATGGAGCATCTCAAGCTTCCTAATCTTCTTTTCACACCTACCTTACTGCAACTAGCAGATAGATCAGTAATAAAACCAGATGGAGTGTTAGAAGATATTTCAGTATCCTTAGATTCTTGGGAATATCCTGTTGATTTCATGATCTTAACTCCCAAGAACAATCTAGGAGGACATCCAATCATATTAGGAAGACCTTGGCTGGCCATAACTGATGCTTTTATTAGCTGTAGATCTGGTGACATTTATATTTATGATGGTAATTCAACAAAAAAATTCACTCTATATCCTCCAGCAAAAGCAATCATAGAAATAGATGAAAAAGAATGGATTAATGATGAAGACGATATTCAGCCTTTATTTACTATTTCAGATATTAGTGAAAATAGTCAAATTTTAAATATATTGGAAAATTTTGAATCATCTTCAGAATATGACCATGAAGAATTTCAAGAAAAATCTAATGTTAAATATTTGTCATCTAGGCAGATGTTTCTCTATTCTATGGAAGAGTTTGGTAGCTCTACAATTGAAATTTTTCCAGGGAGGACATTGAACATAAACAAAAACTTGGAGAAACTACAACAAGAAGAGCTAATCAAAACATTACAAAAACAATCTATTGCATTTGCATGGGAATACACCGACATGAAAGGAATTAATCCTAAGACTTGTATCCATCACATCTACATTGAGGAAAATTGTAGACCTATCAGACAACCTAAGAGAAGGATGAATCCAAATCTTAGAGAGATTGTCAAAGAAAAGCTCCAAAAATTACTGAATGTAAACTTCATTTACCCAATTTCAGACAGCCAATGGGTTCCCCTTTAGTGATTGTGCCTAAAAATAATGGTAAATGGAGGGCGTGCATTGATTAACGAGAATTGAATAAAGCTACTCTTAAAGATCATTTTCCTTTTCCCTTTATAGATCAAGTGTTATATACATTCGCAGGTAAGAAGTATTTCTCATTCTTGGATGGTTTGAGTGGTTATAATCAGATTCAGGTGGCACCTGAATATCAAGATAAAACCACATTTACTTGTCCATGGGGAACTTGTGCCTACTGAGTACTTCCTTTTGGGTTATGTAATGCACTTGCAACATTCCAAAGAGCAGTACTAGGAATTGTTTTTTGATCTAATACATGATTGTGTAAAGGTATATATGGATGATTTTACAGTCTATGGGAATACATTTGAAGAAGATTTGGAAAATTTGGAAAAAGTTCTTAAAAGATGTAAAGAAGCAAATCTTTCACTAAGCCATGAAAAAAGTTTTATGATGTTTACAGAAGGTATTGTTTTAGGACATCACATTTCAGGAAATGGGATTAAAGTTGACAAATCTAAAGTTGAATTCATCTCTAAATTATCAATTCCAAATTGCCAAAGGATGTTAGAAGTTTTCTAGGATTTACAGGATACTATAGAAGGTTTATAGAAAATTTCACTAAAATATCATCCCCAATATTAAAATTGCTTACCAAAGATTGTGAATTCAATTGGAATTTTGATTGCCAGTTGGCATTTGAAACCTTAAAAACAAAAATTTCTGAAGTACCCATTTTAAGAGGTCCAAATTGGAAACTCCCTTTCCATATTTCAACAAATGCTTCAAATACAGCTCTGGAAACTATATTGGAACAAAAAGATTTGATTCGTTATGCCATTTACTATACAAGTAAGAATTTGACTCCCACTAAATTAAATTATACTATGACTAAAAAGGAATTTCTAGTTGTCGTTCATGCAATTAACAAGTTCAGACACTATATAACAGGACATGAAACCTTTGTTCATGTAGATCACTCTGAAATTAGATATTTAATGAATAAACCTATTACTAATGGCAGAGTTACAATATGGCTTTTACTTTTGCAAGAAGTCAACATTATTGTGCTAGATAGACCTGGAAAACAAAACACAGTTGCTGATTTCTTATCTAGGATTCAGAATATCAAAGAAGATTCTCTAGTTGAAGATAAGTTTCATGATGAATATATTTTTGCAGTAACTACTCAAACTCCTTGGTTTGCAGATATTGCTAACTATTTAGTCACAGGAAAGTTGCCTTCACATTTGTTTCCTAGAGAGAAAAGAAAAATTATTCAAGTAAGTGCAAGATATTCATGGATCTCTAATGAATTGTACAAAACAAACCCAAACCTTATTATCAGAAGGTGTGTCAGGGAAGATGAAATGCCCGATATTGTTAAGGCATGTCATGATGAGCCGTGTGGTGGACACTTTGCTAACAAGAGGACAACCTATAAAATCCTTTCTTTAGGATACCTCTCCTCCACAAAATTTTGAAGGCAGCCCAAGCAGAGCTTCTCCTGGCATAGATCCAGTACAACAACAAGTCTATGACTACATAGAGTCATTAGAAAGGAAGGATACCTCAATGGATCTAGGATCCTCAACCAATCTAGAGCAGCCTGTCAATCCACAAGAACCTCTAACTAGCTCTCTCAAACAAGAAATCTTTGAGTTAGAGATTTTGAATAGGCATATTTAAAAAGAATATGAAACCTTGAGGGAATAGAAAAATCTGGATAAAACCATTCATGACAACACACTGTTGCACCTAGGACTATGGTACAAGAAAAATAGGAATCTGGAGAGGAAAAATAGGAATTTGAGCAGAACACTTATCAACCTCAAATACAGACTTCTTATGAAGAAGCCTAGCATGGCAGTCAGAGCAAGGAGAAGTAAAAAAAGTAAGTTGGATGTGCTGGCAGAAGTGTTATAATAGATGCAATAGAAGAAAGAAGTTCACATTTTTTGAAAATTGCATGGGGATATGCAATGATTTTGCAGTGGGGGTATGTTGAGCCTCAAAATTAATCTTTCCCTAGCAACTCTTCTCATTCCTTTTCTTTGTTTTTCCATAATAAATATGCATTCTCATCACTAATAACTAGTATATACTATCTTGAGGAGGACATTTAGTGATTTACATGTTATGCTTTTTATGTTTTGCTGTTTGAATAAATTTGTGTATATTAGCTACGGAACGTAGCCTATTTTGTAGCTAATCAGTTGTTCTGTAGCTACCTCCATGCTCTAACAGGTTTCAAGTGTCAGAAGGAGAAACTAGGCACATGGGAAACTTTGAAATCATAATGACATGGACCCTGTCCTATTCATTCAGCCCAGGTTGACAAAGAAGATGGCATAAGACTACTGTCAATGGATAAGTCAAACACAAAGAGACCGTGGGTAATAGGACTTTGTTTCGTGGTTAATTAATGTGTTTCACGGTGATGGAAAGCATTATCCAGAGCAACTACTTGTACCTACGGACTCCAATAGCCACCTGTACAAACGAATTCAACAGCCACCATGTCTTGGATTTATTTTTCTAGCAGTCGAGGAAGAAATTCCGCATATTTGTCTTCTACGTGTTTGGCTATAGCATGCTTTTCTCCATAAACAGTTATATGATTTTTCTTATAAATACCTGTGTAAGGGACCAAAGAAGTTAGTAATAGTTTTAATGTGAAATCAAAGTTCTAGACTCTGTAATTTTTGGGTGTTTTGTGTCCCTATTTTAATATGAGAAGACCGCATGTTTTCATGAACATCTGAAGGAGTTTTCTTGGAGTTAATTGAGCAAGTGTAGCCTAATCAGTTGCAGAGGGCCCCTGCATTGAAGAAGGTTTCATTTTATTTATTTTTCTTCTTCTTGTTAACTATAAATTCATCATTTTCTTTCTAAAATAATGTTTATAATCATTTTCTTACTAACAGTGTTTATAATGCAATTTCTATCATTTCTTACTAACAGTGTTTATAATTTAAAGCAGTTTCCATTAGCTTGATTTATTTTTAGTTCTTATCAGTAGTTTAGAAGATAGAAATCAATAGTGTAATCTTGTTTCTTCAATTAAAAACTAACTTTGTCTCAAGATGAGAGTAGGATTGAAGAATGATAAGGATACATTGTTGGATAGTTTACTTCATTCACTGTTTTTCTAGTTTAAATTCTCAATTAAACTGATCAGTGTCATTTACTGTCTTTTCCATTTCATTTTTAGTTTAAAACACTAACTCACGGTGTTAATGAATGTTTATGGAAAACCCTTCATGTTGATAATTCATCCTTAACTAAGTGGTTGAACATTTCATCTATGCAATTGATTATTTCTGCATCTTTGTATTTTCTTTCTCTTAGATTAATGAAGTACAAAATTACTTAAATGTCATCCCAATGAGACTCTCTCCCAAAATTGAGAGGCGGAGTAACCAAGTATTTCATTTAGTTTTAAGTCTATAATTAGTTAGACATCAATTGCAAATTTCACTTTCATTTTTAATTCAAGATTTGGAAATAATGGTAAAATAAGAATAGAAACTTTGTTTTCATTTCTTTCTTAGCTTTGCTTCCATATCTTTCTTAGCTATGTTTTCTTTTCTTTCTTAGCTCTATTTTCATTTTTAGATTTTGAGCAGTCTTTAAGAAAGTTAGACTTAGTTTTGATAATTTACATTGTAAATCATTAGGAATTAAAAGACCAAAAACCCCCAAAACAACATAAAACATAAAAGCAATGAAGTACGAAGGGTTAGCTAGCACAAACAATGCACTACACTTCATCAGTTTACGATACCCGGATTGATAATTTATGTAGAGCAATTTAGGACACTAAATTGACCAAACAGTGGCCTTGACTCAAGTTTAAATATACCTCTTGAAAGTCAGCATCATGTGCATATTGATCAACATAAATTTTAGGCAAAATAGAATGATTCTTGAGTAAAATGGATGCATTAACAATCGGTCTAGAAAGCATTTCAACAACTCTGTTATAAATACCTTTCTTGTACCTGATTACCAAGTGGAATTATTATAAGAATCCCATCCAACGAAAGTAGCTTGATTGCTACAATTTTGTTTGAGATTGAAAATATTGTAAAGGTCGATGATCGGTGTGAATAATGGTTTCTTTTCCCATCAAGTAATGCTTCCATTTCTTCACACTTTGCACCAATTCATAAATCTATTTATCATACGTAGGATAATTAATAGCAACACCATTAAAAATTTTAGAATGAAATGAAATGGGCTTACCATGATGTAAAATAACTGTACCCATGGCGTAGTCACTTGCATTTGTTTGTATTTCAAAGGGTTGTTTCAAGTCCGACAATGCTAAAACTGGGGCTGAACTAATCTTTTGTTTTAAAGAATCAAATGATTTTTTTTGTTTGCCTCTGTTGAGGGATTTTATCCCCTAGGGATTTTGGGTGGAACCCTAGCAGACTGAAAGTTGTCTAAACAAAGAAACATGCACACACACAGCCATTATGCTAGCAAAAGCTAATTCTAAGGTAATAAGAACGTACCTCAGGTCCTACGTTCGGGTAGTTCCTCAAGGGTCCAAACCCTTCTTCACGTCCCTTTCGCTCCTTTGCCCTGCAAAACCAACAATTCCAAAGAATGCAGCAGTATAT